>JAZHYW010049914.1:0-18734 GCA_037355805.1 Ixodes ricinus
TTCCCGCACGCGTCGGTGAATTCGAAGTTGGGGGAGGATTCTGGGAAACCAGGCGGCCGCTCACGTCGACAGATACTCCCTCCCCGACCATTGCATATATTACCCTTGCCGTTTTATGTGACATATATGGTTGTATAAAAACAATATTATTTGTGCCACGAAACCTTGTAAACTAAAGATTTTAGAAAACATCACGCGCCTGTCATTCTGTACTAATATCCAATAAACATTCCCACAAAAAGAGCTTTTTCTGTTTGTTTTTCCACAATAACATGCTTTCTTGAAGATCATGGTGATCACAGTATTTAAAAACGACTGAGCCGCCATCTTGGCACCACGAGCCTGGGAGTTTCGGTACTCTGAGGACATTCAGTGACTCTAGCAGTAGCCACGTAAAGCAACTTTCATGTTTAACTCGTCGCTAAAAGGTGGCACTGTTATCGTATTTAGCATGGTCTCGCTGGACGCCAGCGGTCCAGGTTTCAAGGGTGAGTTTCCCAACTGAGTGTTTTAGTAACGTTGGCATGTACAGATGATATACACTTAGATGATTACAGTTATTGAAGTGGCCAGACTGAATTTTGGAAAGCGTCTATTGTTTGTGTGTCATATCTTTTTTCTCCCTTCCTCGAAATAGCACGCGATGGCCAAAAAGGCTTTGCAAATCGTGTTGACTTTAATTGGTTGAATTTTTTTTAATTTTTTAGCTGCTTTTACGAGGAAAGGTCAACAAGAATAACATAAGAGAAAGCGATAAATGGCCACGAAAAAGACCAAAACACACCGAGTCGAGAGTGTGACCCCTAATGTAACAGTCTGCTACATCATACAAGAGACAGTCTGTAGACACCGTCTGTGTCTTCCTGATATGACGGTCACATTAGGTGATGCAGTATGGCTTCGGCATGACGCTTCTGCCGATTGCATGAATTTCACGTAATGAGATAATCGGGGAGCCTTACGCAAGTGTTGAAGTTGCCTGAATATTTTTTAAGAGCCCAGCTCTTAGGCGGCCGTTTCCGGCGTGAGCGGCGTCGGCGTCACCGCGAGCCCCCCTCCCCCCCGAGGACCTCGGGAGGACCTCGGGTTCCTTCGGGAGTACCTCGGGACGACCTCGGGTTCCTTCGGGAGTACCTCGGGAGGACCTCGGGTTCCTTCGGGAGGACCTCGGAGGACCTCGGGTACCTTCGGTGACTTCGGGGAGGGGGGTCACGTGACTCCCCTCCTCGAGGTCACCGACCCCACTCCCTGCCCCGACCCCACTCCCTGAAGTCAAGTGACCCCTCCTCCCGAGGTCATGTGATCCACCTCCCCCCGAGGTCACGTGACCCCCCAGTACACTTCCCTCCCCCTCCTCAAGAGCTGCGCTCTAATTCGGCGTTACAGGGAGTTGTAAACGGCTTTCACTTTTTTTTTTCTGTGAAATACAAACAAACCAATAAAAGTCGATGTCCTAGATCTGTCAGTTTGGTATCGATGGACATTGTCACTGAACGACGTCCATCGAATGGGATTAGTGGAGCCCAGCGCAGTCCAATACCGCGCTGAAGCCTAATTTACGCGTGAACATCGACAAATGGCGTTCGCCTTCAACGCCAGGTAAAGTGCGATGGGACATGGAGGCTCGCGGGATCAATCAACATCCTCCCTTTCATCATCTGACCCCGCTTTCTGCGCGTGCGTATGGGCGGGAGCGTGATCACGTGGCGAGATAAGATGCCAGGAGCGCATAGCTCCTTCACATTAAGCCGGGATCACTGCTCATACATTTTACAAACGACAGCCTGCAAACACGAGTCACCGCAGTATCCGTGGTTCGAATGCCGCGTGCCAAGTTTCTCCTTGAACTCATTGCCATGCGACATTTGAAGCACGGATCTCGCGGTGACTCGCTTTCGAATCTGTATGCAGACTGTCTTTTGTGCGATGTTTAAGCAGTGTCACACAGGCTTCAGGGATTTACAATAAACAAAATCACCCCCCCCCCCCAAAAAAAAGAGAGAAAAATTACATATTTTTTGCGTTATTTTATTAATCGTCATTAATTTCATTCTATCAATCGTCATTGCACCTGTCGTCTGCACTACGTGCACCGCCGGCGTAAGCCCGACGATCCGACACCTCCTCTGGGATTGTGCCGGCTTGCGAGACAAAAGAGTCGAACACCTGGGGCCTCACATCGACGCTTTAGAGGCCTGGATCACACCGGTTAAAGAGGCACGGGCCAGGGAGACGCTACTCTCCCTATGGGAGTTCGCGCGCTCGACAGGAGTGCACCGCCGAATGTAAACTTTTCCTACCTATGTTCCCCTTCCCCCAATGAGGCCATGGCGCCACCCTTTTGAAAATAAAGCTAATCATCATCATCATCATCAATCGTCATTGATAGGAGGAGGACAGCCGGACGTCTCTGCGAGATGCCAGAGCGACAAAAAACATAATTCCACGTCCGCGGCAGGACTCGAACCTGCAGTCTTCTGATCCGAAGTCAGACGCCTTATCCATTAGGCCACGCGGACGGACAAGATCTATTATTGTAGCGACTAAATAAAAGGGCGCATTAAAATTGAGCCTACGGATCAGACGCCGCATCTACTTTCTAGACGAACGCGCTTTCTACGGGCAAGCCCGCGTTCGCCCGCACCGGGTGTGGGCACTGCGCGTGCGCAGAAGCGATATTCGGATGAGGTGATGCGTATGCGCATGTGCCGGCAGCAGCGCCACCGCAGAGGCGTGACGTCAGAGCCGTCTGTTGGCGTATCAGTCCGCTAGGTGGATTCTTTGTTCGGAACCACACAGATATAATCTCGCTTCCGTCTCTTTTCGATACAGGGAAGTTCTCAAATTATTCGAATGTCACGTATGCTCGCCGGTGGTGAGGGAATCCAATGCCTGCGTTCTGTTTTTCACAGGAAAACCTTGTTTCTTTTCTTCGCTTGACCGTTACAAAATTTATATTAAAAAAAAACAAAAAAAAACACGAATTTTTGGGAAGTAATAAACTATAAAACACCCCCGTAATAAAAAATGAAAGACGTTTACAACTTCCTGTAACGCCGAATTAGAGCGCAGCTCTTTTTTTATTTATTTCCTTATTTATTTACCCTCAAGGTACTTAGTGCCAGTGTGTCGAACCGAAAAAAATACGGGTTCGGTTACGGTTCAGGTTCGGGTAAATTAATTTTGTTCCGGTTCAGTTCCGGTTCGATTAATTCGATCCGCGAACCGGTTCGCGAACCGGTTCGGAAATTATAAATGACAAATTCCAACATCAAAATAAATTACAAATAAAACATCTGAAATCAGCACATACGAAACGGGATACATCGTCGAAACTAGTAGTGCATAACGTTTATAAAAGCCTGTAGCCAATGCAAGCGGCAAACAACGACTGTCTGATGACAGGGCTGTCTGTCACGGGCGCTAACTCCAGCGTCTGCTGAGCGTTGGTTTGAGCGCACGCGCCCGCTTGAGTCCCATGACTACGCTGGGCAGGCGACGGAAGCAACAGAAGCTCGGCAGATCCTTTGTCAAATTCGAAAGTGCGCGCAGCTTCGCTTCTCCGCGAGCGACTAGGGTTTGTATCCCTGTTTTTTTCCCCCGCATTTATCGAGTTTCCGGTACGAAAAAATACGGCATGTAAATCTTGACACTTCATAGCTCGATATACTCTGACCGGTGGTTGGGGCAGCGAAGAGCAGATATAATTCATGAATGCTCATTTCAACTGTAAATAAAATTTCTTTCTCTCCCTCAAACATGATCAAACTCCACAGCCTTTTCTTTTCTCATTCCGATGGAAGCAAGCTTCAAGAACTCGCGCGTTCTAGAAACGTGTTATGAAATGAGCACACAGCAGCATTTAGGATTTACGAGATTGTAGGAAAATAAAATCCCGTGACGCGATTTTTTTTTTTTTGCACAGCCTTCCAATTATTTTTCTTTCGTGCAAGCCGCGACCAGCGCAATACTGGTTCCTATGTCAAGATTCATGGATGCAGCGTTTGTCAAGATTCATGGATGCAGCGTTTATATTCCTAAGACTGAGTGGAGAAGAAAAATATGTAAGCGAGGTGTGTGTCAGTTGACGGCACTTAAAAAACAAATGGCATTGATAGCACATTCATTGTCAACAGCGCGTGGCCGAACCGTTTTGACATGAGCCGGCAACCGTTATTTTTTTTCCGGGTCAGTTCCGTTTCGGGTTCATCGCGATAACAATATAACGGTTCGGGTTCGGGTTCAGTTCCGGAAAAAATACTGGTTCGGTTCCGGTTTTCGGTTCGGTTCGTTTCCGGTTCGACACCCTGCATAGTGCATTTCAGGGGGTGTGAACACACACAAAAATTGATGGCAACGAAATCATTCAACTAAGGGTGCTGTTGCTAAGTGTTTGTTCAAAAAGGAAACCGTCAGTGATGAAGGCAATTGAAGCGGGAAGGCGGTTCCAATCTGTTGACGTGCGAGGTATGAATGACACACTGAATGCGTTGGCATTGAAACTTGGTATGCCAACCTTATGGACGGGATCGAGGCGAGCGGATCGATAAGATGGTTCGAGTACAAGTGACTGGCGTAAAAATGAGTTGTGATGGTAGATTTTATGAAACAGGCAGAGACGAGCAGATTTACGGCAAAAAGATAAGTCGCGTAGCGATAGAGTTACTTTCATATTTGTTACGCTCGACGTGCGATGATAGTTAGATAAGATAAAACTAGCTACTCGATTTTGAATGCTTTCCAATGCAAGGACAAGACAATGACGAAAATAAACCCTGGAAAGGTCCAGGGATTATTTTTGTCATTCATGTCCAGCTCGCTTGCACCTTTGCATTTAATTGCATTATAAATTATAATCAAAGACAAGACAATGTTGGCCGGGATCCCACAGCGGATGAAGCGTGTTCTAATTTGGAACGGACTAGGCACTTGTACATCATTAATTTCAGCGATGAAGGTGCTTGAAGAAAATTGCATTTTCTGTAGCCCAGGATACGAATGGCATTTCCAGCAACATACTCAATATGGTTATTCCATGAGATATTGGAGGTAATATAGACACCGATGTACTTGTCAACGCAACCCGTGAAGTGTTAATGTGATATGTAGGACACCTAGTGTTAGTGCGTGACACTCTCACAGATTTGCATTTATTGGTATTTAATTTCATCAGCCAGGCATCGCACTAGTGAGCTATGTGGTTAAGATCCTTTGAAGATGATCAAGATCAGCTTGGTCAGTGACGTTACGATAAAGAACGCAATCATCAGCGAACAAGCAGATTGATGAAGAAATGTTAGATGCCAGATCGTTAATATAAATAAGAAACAGTAAAGGACCAATTACGGAGCCTTGGGGCACCCCTGAATGAACAGACGCCATAGATTAAATCTTGTTGTTAACACTTACAAATTGCAGACGATTAGTTAAAAAGGAATTCAAGGAGACTAACTGAGTTTCACACGAGAATGATTTTCTGAAGGCGTGTTGTGCTGGCTTAAAAACGTTGTTAGATTCTAAGAATGTAGTCAGATGAGAGCAGATGATATGTTATAATATTTTGCATGGTATACTTGTTAATGAGACATGACGATAATTACATGGATCGTGTTTGACACCTGACTTGTGCAACGGAAGCACCTTCCCGATCTTCCAGTCATTAGGCACTATACCTGTTTCTAGTGACTGTGAAAAAAGCTGACGAAGTATAATAGACGAATACATTTTGGTGTTTCTTTAAAAATTTTGAATTAATTTCGTCAACACTCGTAGATGATGAAATCTTAAGCCTATCTATTGCACTTGAAATACCAACAACATCGAAAACGACAGAGTTCATATATAAGAAATCATGCTGAGGTAGTGGAGCTACACTTACGTTACTCTGAACAGAGAATGATTTGACAAAACATCATTTAACACAGAAGCACAATCGTTGGCGTCTATGGTTTGCACATCAGGAAAGAATAGGGATATGTTTCCGTTATCACTGCTACTCACAGTGTTCCAGAACTGCTTTGGATTATTCAAAAGCATAAAAGGAAGTGTGGTATTAAAAAAAAAACATGTTTGCAGAATAATCTTTTCTTTTTGTTGGATAGTCTTTTCAAAGTTGTATTGTGCCATGGCGCATTTGCATGATTGGGAATTGCTTTAGACGGTATATGCTTATCCGCTAAGAAAGCCACACAAGTTTTAAACCTGTTCCAATTTCTTTCAACTGAACGACTGAGAAAACCTACAAAGTATCCTTCAAGAAATAAACACAGATTTCTGTTGATTGAAGTAAAATCACTCTTATTGTAGTCTCGAATACTTTTTATTGTTGATAACATTGAGCCTTTGGAGGCTTGAAACGTGAAGTGCAGCAGAGAATGGTCACTAAGGCCAGGCAAGTATGATATCGATGAAATAGTGTGCGGGTGAGTGGTGAGCACTAGGTCTAACAAAGACGATGATGACGATGATTCTCTTGTCGGAGATGCGACTACCTGATCCAAGTTAAAATCTGTTCATAACGTAATAAACTCTCTAGCTTCAGTTTAGAAGGAAACACAAGAAGGGTAGCCAGCAGTCCATTTAATACTTGGGTAATTCAAGTGCCCCATCAAAACGATAGGCGAATCTGGAGGCCGTACAATAAGTTGGTTTATAGAATCGTGCAACAAACTTGAAAACATTAAATTATTCGTTAGAGGGCTGTAACAAACGCCAATTTTTTTTCTGTTATTGAAACGAACGCACACCCAAGTAACCTCAAGAGCACAGGCAAACGGCGCATGAAACGGCACACCATATTCGTGGGTGCTGTCTAGAGCGCATGCTCAGAACGAGCCCACAATAATGGGTAGCTAAGACCGGGAATCTTGATGGGGCGCAATGCACGTTGCAAAAGAACCGTGAAAGCTCGCCATCAGCACGCGCTTAGCATTCGCTCACACAACTATGGCCGCCAGTGAATACTTCCTATTGGCCATCGCTAACAAGACACCACCGCCGGATCTGTCATTGCTATCATTTCTGTAAATATTGTAAAGTTTCTGAAAGTGAGAGAGCTCGTTATTACAAACTTTTGCTGACAGGAGGAGGGGAGGGTACTGAAGGGAGGGTATGCCCCCTCCTCATCTGTACCCTCTCCTCCTACCGTGCTCCTCCCCTCCTTTCCTCCTCCTCCTGCTCCTCTTTTAAGGTATTTCGATTTTGCGATATACCGTGTTAAACAATCTGAGAAAGATATGTATTGTCTGGTATTCTCGCTCACCGCTTGTCCGGAGAAAGGAAATGTAGTTGTTACATCTGGGAGCTTCACTAACTTCTGCCGGTGCCAGGAAACAGGACAGCAGGATCAAGGCGGGAAAACAAGGCAGTGTTAAAGTCAACACTTCGACGAAGCAGGTAATACTGTTGATGTCATCCTACTTGCTGTCGGTTCTGTCGAAGAATGCTCGGCGTTTTTGATTTCCTCAGCATTAGTCTTGAGGGTGCTCCCCCGAGATGGCATGGCACAGCAGAACAGCGAGTGCACATCCCTCGGGGTCAACGGGATGTTTTCCTGCCTAACTGTTATAAAGTTCTTCTTTGTGTTGCCCGAAATATTCCGTGAGTGCCGTACGCGAGAGATACAGAGCTACCACGGGCAAGCCGTTGTCGACCTTGGCGTCACACAATTTACCAACTTCGTCCGACGTGCCACAGAGATCGATGGGTACAGCACAGACCCGTGCCCATGTAGATGGCCACTTGGATAACGAGTACACCACGTTTTCATACGTGGCTCTCCGTGATTTATGAATGGTAATATCACTTGCCTTCACAACGGGTAGCTGGCATCTCCCTTGCCCCTCCCCTCCTCTTCCTCGACCCACGCGTTGCATTATGGGACGTTTCCCATAATGCACCGCGCGGTTACGCCGACGCCGCTCAAGCCGGAAACAGGCGCCTTAAGAGCTGCGCTCTAAAATAAATAAGAGAAACGAAAGCATTGCTGTGCTACATATGCAGGGCGCAAGTTCGTCTGAGCTTCCTTTTTTTAATGGTGACGTCGGTACGCCGAGCTTCGATTGGCTCAGAGTGAAGGATGGCGAGTAGACTTTGAAATTAAAATAAGAACACAGACTTGGCACAACAGAAGAAAACAATTTCTTTTTTTTTTGTTGTCGTGTCAAGTCGGTGGTCTTATTTTATTTTGAGGAACAAGCTGCCTTGAGGTCTGCCCACTGTTTCTCAATGAGAGCTCGGCGTTCTATTGTCACTGCAACCCCCTGTGCAAGATGGAGACGAATTTACGCTTCACATAAATTATAAATACGAGGGTTCAGTGATCTCGTTTTTTTTCCCTTTGAATTGGGAGGTACATGCTAGAGACCGACGAACACTGTTTACGAACTCATCGGCCTTTGTCCACTTGAGGTGTGAGGCACTGCACATACACAGTAATAAGGTTCGTGCCAAGCCTGACCATTGGAGGAATATTTCTCGCAGTAGAACTCAGTGTGTTCTACTATACCAGGAGTGGCCAAGCTGCGGCTCTTCGCGTGTTACAGTGCGGCTCGCGGCTCCCCCCCCCCCCCCCCGTCTCCCTGCCGGTCACACGAGCACGCCCCCCCCCCCCCCAAAAAAAAAAAACAGAAATGAAACGCGTTTTAAATCGAAAGGCAGGTTGCGGTTTGGTTGTCTTGTGCTACTGCTACCTCACGTACAGTTGTACTGCTTTTGACTCGGATAAACTGAAAGTAGTTAGAGTTTCATTTGTTGCTATGGGCAAAAATGTGCCCCCCCCCCCCCCCCCGCGGCTCTTGGCAGTTTCGTGGTTTTGTTTGCGGCTCTTAGGCCGGGTCAGCCTGGCCACACCTGTACCATACCATGTTAATCACCATGCATCGCCTGTAGCAAATGGAAGCGCAGATATACAATATGCTAAGCCAATCCTCCACTCCTATTTAGGTCAAGTGTAGGGCCGATAGCATTTTAAACTAATATAACAAGCGAATAAATGCGAAGGTGATTTTATTAAGGCCACGATGTGACGTATGCGCATTCGTCAAAAGACTTTATCGTCTAGGGCGAGAAACCGGATATAAAATGGGAAGAAAACAACTCCATTTACGTAGTTTATTAACACCGAAAATATGACTAGAAGGCCGACAAAAACGGCACGAAAAAATCTTGGCGGCAATCGCGTCAACGTTGTGAAGAGCGTCCGTTCACCAGGCGCCTGGAAATCCTCCGGCGGGGTGACGTTTGGATAACGGCTCGAGCCCGTTTGTCCGCGAACCGTAACGTGCTGGTGCTGCGAAATCGAGACAAGGTGCGTGGTAGCTAAAAATTAAATATAAAAAAAAGAAAATAGCAGGCATGGTCAAACAAACCATCCAACTCATGAAAGACATAGCTCGCATCTGAAATACAACGATGTGCAGTGCTATACGTTGTTCCAGACTAAGGAAGATAGTTTCTACCGCGAAGCCCTGCACTCTTTCCACTTTAATAAGTGAAAACGAGCGTGTTGATGAATAAATACGAATACATAAAGGAATAAAACATAGAGGACGGGGACGGAAACAAAATTTGTTTCAAGTTGGGGTTTAGTCGACACGCGGCATGAAAAACGTTGGCAGTAATAATTGAAAGCGAGCTTTGTTTCATCCTTTCATGTATCCGTTTACACTCTACCAGAGCGAACGCCACGGAGGAGGCGATACGAGGCAAGGAGGGACTTCCCTACCCTCGGGCGTCCGCTCTGCTAGAGCGAAATGGTGGAGGGCTATGCGCGAAGAGCTTGTGTCCTCTGTTTTATGCAAGAGCGTTAACAAGCATTGTTGATAAGCTTAACGAACTCTCACAAGTGGTCATTTAGGATCAATCCCGTCACCAAACGAAATCAGGATTTTGTTACACTTTTTTTTTGTGGATTTGGGCCTAAACAACAGCGTGTTAATCAAATCGGCGATAACGGCACTTACTCTCAATCTAGACGCGAAGTCCCGCCCGGCCAAGAGATGATCGTGAGGGACCATTCCAAAGACGTTGCCTGTAGATTGGCTGCGCCCGGTGCTGACACCGCTTAGAAGAGCGAGCCACCGGAGGTCCCCGGGAACTCAACCCCAGACCTTGAAAGTCCATGGCGAGGCACGTAATTGAGCTCGGACTGAGGGAAGCCAGTCGCCGAGTGTCTGGGGCCACGCCGTTTCTTGAGGTTGGCGATGGTCCAGCTTGGGAAGGGCAGACCTGCTGATTCGACTGCAGGTCACCAAGTCTTGGATGACGACGCCATCGCAGCGCTGCTTGGGAACCGGAACGCGGGTGACGATGGAGGCGATTCGGCACCAAGGAACTTTTCCAGTACCCACTTTCTTGAGAGCCGTCCGCCTGAACCTTGAACGGTGTCGGCCGGTCCGGCTTTTCCGCCTGCAGAAATGAAGAGTGGATGTCAGCACGATTCATCCGGGGGCGTACTCATGCGGTGCAAGGAGAGGCATCATACACTTTCTATAAAAACGATTATTTGATAAAAGAGACATAGCAGAAAAAATGTATAAAAACACTCAGTGTGCACTCTTGACATAGCGTCCAATTTAATCGTTGTGACTTCAAATATAAGTCGATCATATAAAGTATGTAACAACTGATAAAATTAGGACATTGAAGCGAAGCCGGCAATGAACCTACCTTCATTCGTTGCACCGAAACACGGAGGTCCTCCACCGTGCTGACCTCCACGCCGCTCTTCTTTGTGAGTCGATCGATCTGATCAAAAGAAGTACTCGAAAAACCGCGCGTGTCGATGTCTTCGTCTGGAAGCGCGGGACAGATGGAAATATGAAGCCAAATAAACCACACTGGCGGAGGTATAAAATGATTATCATACAGACAAGTTAGGCAGGTCTTAAGTTATGAAAAAAATTACGCTTCAAACAAAAATGGAAATGAACGGCAAAGATGCACGTACCCCAGAGCATACGCAGCATATGGTCGTCCAGGTCGTAGCGTGACGAAGACGCGTCGTCGCAGCTACTGCATGCCTCTTGCTTCGCCATGGTAAAGAACGGAGCAGCCTACAAGACGAAGACCAAGGTTGTGTAACGCAAGCCCCCGATGTTTGTCTGTTACAAGGGTGCCTCTGACAAGGACATCCGATGTCGACTAACCACGTGATCCCAAGGTTCGGAGGAGTGGCCCAGTTATTTCACTCTTTCTTTTTTCAACGTATCGGGGTCATACTGTCTGGCTGAGGGGCCTAAGGGTGGGTAGGGGGATAAGGGAGGCGGGAGGTCTGGAGTGGTGGGTGATGATGAAAAGATAAACCTATCAACCCCGGAGGATGGGCGGAAGTCAGATGAGTAATGCGTGTGACCTACGCAGAGAGCTTTCATACCCTTTTCTACCGCTAAACGGCGAGGTGACATCTCCTTTTGAAGGTCATGCAAAGTCGGAAGCAATAGGAAAGGGCAGTAATCTCTGGCGGTTTCAACCTTTTTATTTATATATTTGTTTATCTAAGATCCACACCACCCAAGGGCATTGCCCCCCCCCCCCCCCCTAAAAAAAAAAAAGGTTAACAACTAAAATAAAAGTGCATTGCGGAGAACAGGTTACCTACAAGTCCGTGAACCGAGCTCTCACCCAGCCTTGGTATGTTTACTCGCCTGAAATATGTTTCCCCGGCTGAAGTAGTTCTGGATAAATTTTCTTCCGGCAAATATTCTGCGCTTCATTTAATAGCCCAAATAAACGGCCTTCTTTTAGATCCGTCGCCTTTTACTTTAGTGGCAGTAATTGGAATGAGCTCTAAAGCTTTAAATCGCAGATTACGCTAATCATGGTGATCGACGGAGTGCATCTGTTGACCGGTGGGGTCCAAACGGAAATTACGCTGAAAAGCGCAACCTGTGCCGAGAATGAAAACATCGATGTTGTTCGTCTTCATCCTACATAATGAAATTTTCGAGCCAAATAGTTAAAGGGGGAGTGCAGCGATTTCGATTTCTCGGTCTATACAGTTAAACTGCAATATAAATATTACCAAAGCTATGGCAATAAGTAGTATATAACCGTATTACCGGGCGGTCGCCCGAATACATTCACTACATCGATAGTCTATTGACTCTTTTTTGCCACTCAATGATTAAAACTCCAGTTACTGAAATTTTTAGTAATCGAGTGACTTCTCTTTGACGCACATTGAACAGTTAATATTGCGTAAGCCTGTGAAGTCGCCGGAGTGCTTGTACTATGTGTAACAACCCGAGCATGTACACTGCAAGCAAATCTAAGGAAGTTCCCTACGGACAAAATTGCTAGTAACCTGTGTTGCCACGCTTGATCTTCCGCTTGTGAAAACAAGAAGAAGCATGAAAACTCATACAATCGCAGACACCTGAAAAGAGGAGGCACGCGCGCCCTTGGGGACAGGCAGTCACCAAAAGTAAAAATTATACCATCTTCCCGAGGGGAGCCATGGGGTGATGCGGAGCATCGCGGATCGTTATTAACGGTGTTAAGCCCGGTTCACACAGTTGCGTTTGACTGCGTTTGACTGCGTTGCGGCGAGAACCGAAAGCGAGTCACCGGCGCATCTGTGTTTCGTATGAAGCGTGGAATCCAATTCAAGGAATCTTCTTGGCACGCGATATAAGCAGCAGGGATGTCCTGGTGTCTCGCTGCCGCAACGCAGTCAAACGCAGTCAAACGCAACTGTGTGAACCGGGCTTTAGTAACGTTGTTAACTTGCGTGTTATTACGTTGTTAACTTGCGAATGGATTCCGCTTCTCGTTGCCGTAGTTCAGGGTCTGCCGCTCGCTTCAAGCGTTAGCGCTCAGCATCGCGTGCCCTTCGCTGCGCAGCTTTGTCTTCAGTGGACGTAGCGTTCCTGTTTTTTTGTGGGGTGGTGCTGACGCTTGCTTGCGCCAACCCACTAACTGACGGGACTGTTGCTTCCATCACACTTCATCGGAAGAACGGAGTGAAGTGGAGTCAACAGCGCTGAACTGAACGCGCGCAGCGCGCTACCGCTGCTTATATTCACACTTGAAGGAGAGCAGACTAGAGGAGGAGAGTGGCGCATGCGCGCACGGTGTGAGTAGAAGCGAACGCACGCGAAGTGCACGCAGCTGGTAGAGAGAGAGAGCGGAGAGAGCAACGCGGAGCTGTTGGAGAGAGGGAAGGAGGAGAGTTGCGCATGCGTAGTGTGAGTACGGACTACGACGCCGACGCCGCGGGACATAGACCCGAGCAAGAGATGCTCCGCATCTAAAAAAACAACGTAAAAGATAAAAAAAAACACGGACAAGGAACAGACACATACAACACGGACTGGCGCTAACTTTACACTCATTTAATCGAGGCAGTCAACCCAGCACACACGCGTGAACACTATTGAACTCAAACTGTCTAGGAAATCAAAATATCTTCAAACGGCACTTCTTGCTTTCCTGTCTCTCTGAGAAAACGCTTGTACTTCAAAGGTGATATTTCGAGAAGGCGAGAGCCCCGAGCTTTTTATCTTTTACGGTTGCTTCTCATAAGCGAGAATTCGTGCTGCCGAGGTGAGTACTTCAGCGAAGAGTTCATAGCCTATTAGTGGAATTGCCGTGCAGGTGACTAACATAAATAAGATAAGAAACAAAGATAAAAACGAAACACAATGCAAATGAAAACAGAATAGTATAAACTATGTGAACATGTAACAAGTGCAGAACTATGCTTCGAACGGAAATGTATTGATGATATGAGTTCAATATGGCGGATGTCATTTCTAGCTTTCAAGACATGGGAACAGGAGCCTCGCAGCCGGTTGACTGCGGGCCGTGTCCAGCGAGTCGAGGGCCGCCTGCAGCCCGCGGGCCCCGAACTCGAGACCCCTGATCTAGATTTTTCACCCTTGCACTACATGACTCTTTTTTTTTCGCCCGGAGGAACGACAGTTTTTTTCTGACAACGCCAAAGATGGTTTGATGACGCCAACGATCCTTGGCGCTATCAGGAAAGGAGCTGTCGTTCCTGAGGAGGAAAAAATAAGTCATGTATTGCAAGAGAGAACGATCTAGATTATTACGTGTTACTTATTTGGCGGCTGCATTGTACTCTATTAAGATGCTATTATGTTGTATTTATGCTGTTTCTTCTATTAAAATCTACAGTGGCAAGGGCAGCTTTGTCCTGTCGTGTGTGTTTATTTTTCGCTGCCCGCGTTTTGAGCTGTTTATTACCCATCTTCTACAACGATTTTTGTTATTTATTTCATGGGGCTAGAACCACTTAACTTACACAATAGTAAAAAAAAAAGTCATGAGTGCAAAAAAAAAACGTTTGTCCATGGGAAGCTTTTAAAATGATTATATTCTATAATAAGAAAGGGGAATCGAAGAACGCAGCCCTCGAACGAAACCGGAAGTTACGTCCACTTTCGTTTCGTCGTATTGACCAAAAAGCAACAAAGATTTCTTTTGTTTTGTTTTAGTTTGCAGATATGCGTGTTTTGACTGCGACGGTGTCCTTAACCGTCCCTCACCCCCTGTTCCACTTTCTGTACCCGATTGTAAAAACCCAGATTCCCCCTAGAGAACAAAGGTACACTTCCTCCCTCTCCCCCACTACAGTCTGCAATCGGGGACAACGTTCGGTACCCCTTGCCCTCCTTCGTATGAGGTCAGAAGGTGAGGGAAAACTCAAAGGTGTGCAAGCTTCTCTTCACAGGCTTCGAAAAGTCAAGGACAGTCGGTTGAGGCAGCTATAAAAGGATCAGAATGTAGATATTTTCTCACATAACCGAGCAGAGCGAGGTGCTGCTGTGAACGAGTGCATGGAGAACCAGAGCCCAGTCGACTGTTGCGATGGAGGCCATACCACGAGGGACAAGATTCGAGGACTTTTGAAGGGTAAGTTACTAGCGTGTAGTTTTTGTTCTGCACTTCCCGTGCATGTCTTTTGCGTGTGTGGTTCTTGCCTCCGTTTTTTGTCTCAGGTTTTCACAATCTTAAAAGTTCACCAACCCGCCTGTATCTTTTCTCTTATTTCCATCATTCAGTGGACTTCTCTATTTTCGTTAAGCCAATGTACTCCTTTTTCTTCTTTTTTTTTTACATGTGCCACGTGTCGTTTAATTTAAAAGTAATGCACGATCGAATGTTTATTTATTTGTTATTTTCGTTTTCGATTCAGAGGAAAGCATGGTAGGCTTGTACGAGTTCTCACTCGATCGATCAAGACGGCGCTACAAAGAACGCGGGAACGAGTCCAGCCACAAGTTCACGAGAGGACTAGAAACGAACCTCGAACTGGGAACGGTATGTACATCTAATGGAACTATTGTCGTGCTGATTGTCTTTGCAAGAACTGAGATTCGCCAGTGAACCTTCGCTGGATTAGCTTTCCTTACATTTATGTTCACGAGCAGTTGCCCGTGAGCCCTTCATAATTCGTGTGCATCCCATGAATATGATTACACCTTCAATCTTCCAGGCGGAGCCGTCCAGGTCGCAGTCTCGTATTGCAGCCAAGTACCGGGACGTGTTCGGCAGCTTCTGGGATATGCCGTCCGCCATGCCTCCCCAGTCGCCTGAGACCTGCTGGGCGTCACTGTCGCCGAGCCGCTTGTCTCCAGGCTTGCCACCACAAGGACCGGTGCCTTCTCCTAAAACGACGTCGCCCGAGGCCGCACCTCAGAGGCCTCAAGGCGAGGCATCACACGGACCCCGGCCACGAACCTCTAGGAGGTCCTTCCGGTTCTCCCGCTCTGAGCTGAGCCCTACTTCGCCTCCTCCACCCGCGGCGTCCAAGAGAGGAATCGGACAGAGGCTGGCGTCTTTCTTCCGGGCCACCAGGGCCAAGAGGACACCGCGCAACCAGCGGTTCTTTACTCGAGGCTACATGCCAACGTGGAAGGTATGTGTCCCGTTCAGGGACTCCTCATCAAGTTGCCCTAGCTTCTAGAGTTTGGGATTTCGCGATTCGATCGTATATTATTGGGAGCAGGGGATCCTGGTTCGCATCGCTATTCATGGGGCTTGCGTAGTTTGGTAATTTCATGGTGAGAGGGCTGGGGGGTCAGGAAAAGGTCTTGCTGCATTGGATGTTCACTTGCTCTGAACTCTGTTAGTGGGGGGGGGATTCAAACGTTCAGGTTCGTAGCACTTCCTTCATTGCTTCTTGCGGCCGTTTTGTGAGGCGTCTTCACGCGTGTCCTCGCAGCGGATGCTAACACAAAGTTTGTTCCTTTCCAGCTCGCGAGCCCCATGCTGGGACGTCGCAGCGGTTGCCGCTTCGCCTCCTTGCGTGACCGAGTGCCGGCCCTCATCCGCAAGTCGCTGCGCCGTCGGTCCTATGGCTACGCGGTCAACCCACTACCACGTGTTTAGATGCATTTCCACTGCCGCAAATATACACGGCGGTTGCGTTCTTCTTTTCTGCTCTTCACCAGTCTGTGTGAAGTTTTTATTCTTACCGTCTTGCAAAGAATAAACGCGGATGAAGTATATTTCATTGTGTCCATCTTTCATTACGCTGCACACATGTTCCTACTGTGACAGATCATTGGTTCTCATCCCAAATAATCTGCCCTTTATCCCTCATTCAATATCATCCCACAGCGCCTGCATCAGGCATTATACTCCGGTCATCCTTAAGTTGAGACTAGACTCTCCGTCTTCAGCGCGAGATTTCTGCCTTTGCTAGCACAAGTGTAGTCAAACAGACGTTTCGTTTTCAATTTTCTTAAAAAACAAGCGGTTTATTCCTACGATACCCGCTCGTCGCCGAGACGGGTACGTACCTTCCGAATCTCGTTCCTCTCGAGTCTACCTCTTTTTCCTCTACGTGTCCACCCACAGCCTATCTGGGTGACGTCAAACACCGATGATACTGCATCGCGTGGACCGGTTGCGGCTTGCGTTCGCGGTTCTCGCGCACACGTGCCGACGGCCCCTGTCGTTGACAACACGGCCATCCTCCATCCCAGTCGCCCCGGCTGGGTCTCCTTGTCGCTGAAACTCTACTATATCTGTGTCGCTTTCTGCTTCCGTTGACAGGCCGTCGTCGCTGCTCTCGGCGCTGACCGTGAAGCGCTTCACCTGGTCAACAGCGGCAACACGTCTTCGTAGAAACGTTGCGACCGTTGGGTCTCCGGTAGATCTTTAACTTTATACCTATCGGGAGGTACATTTTCCACAACGATATACGGGCCTCGGTATTTAGGGCGCAGCTTCCGCAACTCGCCCGTTGCCCCTGGTTTTCTTCCGGATGGAACCTTGCGATATACACACTTCAGACAACACGCAATGTGTCGCTTGACGTAACGACGCATTCTCGGAAACCAATACTTCTTGGTGAGTAGTGCCATGGTCTTCTCGACAGCAAAGTGACCGACGTCATCGTGGCATCGTCGTACTACTTGCAACGTGCTCCTCGTGGCACAACCCATTGCAGACGCTCTTCTCCGTTGTCATGGACCCTCATGAAAATCTTGCCCTCTGCTGGCACCCACTCGTTCTTGATACGCTGCGACTCTTTAGTATTTGAAGACTTTTGTAAGTAGCCTTTAATTCCTTGTAACGTTGGATCGGTGTTTTGGGCCAACACCAACGAGTCATCATCATAGAACTCTGTAGCGAAAACGCTGACGCCCGTGGTGACATCTATTTCTTCGGGTCCTGATGCAGGAGCCCTACTGAGCGCGTCGACGTGCTTCATCTTTGATGCCTTCGCGCACCCCAATTCCGATAGGGATGTAGCGAAGCAGTCGCGGTAGTCATTAATCGTGGTGACGAGAGCTTTCTTTTGCAAGTCAGAAATAGATGGACCGACACCTACGTCCTTTGTTGCAATCAAGGTTGTCGGCTTTTTTCGCTGTAGTTTACGTACGCGTCGAGGTTGGTGTTAGCGTCTTCTTCCGTGCACCATGTTTCTGTAGCGATCTGTTCGTTTTCAGCGACGATCAGCGGCGTAGCCGATATGTTAGTTACGGGGATATACAGTTCTCCCAGTTCGTCTGTTCTCGAAACACAAGTCGGGGCGTAATCCCCACGTAATTCGTGGATAATAGAGAGTTTTAGAATAGGGGACCCCAAAGCTTGGGGTCCCCAAAGAAATAGGGGCTCACCACTGCGCTTGCGCAGAACCCAAACTCCGTTTGGGGGTTTGGGTTGGCGCTTGGGGCCCCAATTGCTTGGGGCCGGGTTGCGTCGGCAAACATGGCGGCGCCCTTTCCGCTCGCTTCGGAGCAAATTCGTCATAGCCGCTGCAGAATTAGCCAATTTCAATGCCAATGAATGGTGCAACCGGCTTTCGCTTTGCTTTATCCCGCTCAATTCACAAAGAATGAGCGGTGGGCTCGCCCCATTTTAAAGATTGTCCCCGAGTCTGGCCGTTCCTAAGCCTAAAGAGACGCGGTAACCGTTGACATGGCAACGCATGGCTACTATGTGGCTCCGAGTGGATTTCGTTCGTGGCACGATACCTGCAGCTTGAAAACAAGTATTTCAAGGCTTCAAAGTCGCTCCAGTTCAGATCACAATCACTGATCTCCACTAGAGGGGCTGGATGGCGCATTGAGCAAACAGGTATGAAGCCACCGGAAGTAAGCGGCTTGTCCCGGAAGTGAGTGCTTGGCAGGCTTTGTAACACTTCCGAGTGCTGGTTCGAAAAGCATCGAGGGCGCTGGATTTTTGCTTGTTCAATCAAGAGAGCCTGCTTGTAGCGCAGTAAGAGCGCATGCAGACCCGAGAAGTATACTGGGGAG
>JAZHYW010049922.1:0-11308 GCA_037355805.1 Ixodes ricinus
CCTCTCCCGCGCTCGGGAGAGGGTGATGTAGCGGCCGTGCTCAGCCTCACGAGAGCGGAATGAGCCCTCGTGCATGGAACGCGCGCACCGGTAGCTGTGACAGCGCTGTAAAGCGCGTCCTATGGTAAAGATATAAACAACCGTTTAGAGTACCGTTGGTTGAGACTAGCTGAGACGCCAGAAAGTCTGGTCGGTACCATTTTGAGTGTTTGTGCGTATGGCGCGTGCTTTGCTCGCCTTCCTAAGTGACACAAACGCACGTGCTGGGCTGCGGAGATCGTGCGCAGGGCTGTGAAATTGTCAACAAATTTAGAATCGCCTCAAGAGTGGGCTGGCGTATCTAGACTGTGCCGGCCACCTGACGAACGCGCATAACTCCGCACCGTTTGATGCTATTCGCATTAACGTAGATAATCATTCCCAAAGGATGGGTTCTGCTGATTTTTTTTTTCGTTATTCTTGTCCAGCTCACTTGCATCTTTGCATTAATTTCAATATCATTATAACTTTAAAATGTAGGCCGTGTATCTTTGTTGGTGTTAGCCTAGTGGCAGCTGTTAAAGCCCTTTCGCTCTTCTGACGTCTAACTCCTGGTTAGCTCAGTCGGTAGAGCGCTCCGCCGGAAATGGAGAGGTCCCTGGTTTGATACCAGGACTAGGCGGATTTTTCCAGTTGCGCACCAGTCACCTAGCTGATCTTGGAGATGTGGGTTTGTCATTTGTCCCACTTGTTCCCCTCCTCCTGTGATTATTTTCGGTACTCCACACTTATATTGTTCCTCTTGCGTATTTCAAAACAGGAACATAATTTTTCAACGCCTCGAAACACCGACACCGCATTTGGTGGTGGTACGAATATGTAAGCATGTTTCGTCGGTGTGCGGAGATCAAAATCTCGGTATACAAGAACACTCTATACTCGAGGGATACGACGTTACAGATGAAAGTGGCAAACATTCCACCGCAGCTCCGCGATAAACACCCGTATCTAAGACGATACAAGAGAATAGTACTCAACGTTCGGAGTCTACCGACACCAAAATTCACCAAATCAATGAGTGTTTCGCCACAGTATGACCCACTATAGTCGGTTACAAGTTAAGAAGGCAGGAGAAGCTTCTCCCAATAGCGTGGTGCGCCGGTTTCAAATCCCCCCGCAATCGAAAGAAGAGTTCACTGGAAACGCTCCTTGTTCTGCTTCAATGGATAGATAATGGCCACATAGTGGGGCCAACTTGTCTCCGACCCCACTTTTTAAGAAAGCGATATTTGTATTCACCGGAGAAGGAACCGATCCCCTGAAAGCAGCCTTTGTGTCAATCGGAAGGGGAAGATATTCCCCGAAAGTTGTCTTTGTTTCCATCGGAGGGGGAAGACTCTAATCTCCCTCTCGTGGCTCCACAATGCTAAGTCAAAGTCGAAAGATAAAGCAAATATGTACAGAAAGGCAAGACCCTCCTCGCGCGTTGGCCGCAACGTCACGGAAATGATGGGACGCTATTGGATGCGGAGGTGGCGGAGGGATATATGATTTCCTTTGAGGAGCATTTGCCGCTACCTTCTTGACTTGTAACCTACTATAGGAACCACACGATTTGGCGTGGTTAAGCCTACTCCCTCGGGCCTCGATCGGCACAAGGCCGCGGTGCTTGCAAAACCGCTTCTCCACTCCACAGCTGAGGGCCAGGTACTAAGAAGACATGGATCATTCTCTCAAGGACTCAAAATCTGCAGCAAATATTCCTGAACCCTGGATTCAAGTATCCTACCAGAAAAACCACACCAGCAATTACAATACCACCGTTATCAAAGTCCTCGACACAACGGATTTTAGCGGCATCTCCCCAGCCGAGACCGGGGCGGCGATCATAGAAGCTTCGGGTCTCAGGACAGCTGAGAGAGGTGATACATACGTCAAAAGTCGCGTGTCCCGGAATTTGATCGCAGTAGACACCTACCGTGACATTGCAAAAGCAAAATCACAGAAGATTGACAGGGTCCGACTAGGCGAAACCACGCGCTAAGGGCGCGAGCTTACTCAGCAACCGGGAACGCAGCAGCAAAGGCGTAATCCACAGCATAGCCTCCAACATCCCTGGGGAGGAACTACGCAGCCTCGAAACCGAGGGACCAAGAATCATCAGCATATGTCACCTCGGAAGCAGCTTGCCACCTTCGAAGGAACACGTCTGCCCCGATACGTCTTCTATGACCGCGTCGTTATGCGCGTACACCCACATCAGCCACGAAGCATCTTATGTTACCATTGCCACTCATAGGCCAAAAGGCGGAAATATGTCCAAAACCCAACATCAGTGTGACACGCCCTACCTGCAGCACGGAGCTTCCACTGGAGACGGGGGTGGAAACACCACACCAGTGTGAATCCTACTGCAAAAACAGCAAAGGGGAACACACACCAAAAGACCCGGAATTGCCCAGCACGCCCACACGCCGACGAGACTCTTCATGAAAGAAACAGAAAGCGCGAATTCCGCCTCAATACCACCTACAAGCAAAAAAGAAAAAAGGAACAAAACTCACAAACATTTGGGACAACCAAAAATGGCTTCCGCTTCAAAATATGACCCCAATCAACAAGAGATTCCAGCAACTATGCCGAGAGGAGCCGAAGCCCCAGACCCCAAACCAGGGAGGCCCCTGTCAGTCAGATCAAGAAAACTGATATCCCGCAACAAAGAAACTAGGGTCAATATGAACCAAACCACCAGGATAACAAAAGCAACAACCCGACAGCTATGCACTTCCCGGGCCAGTGCTTGGAGCCTCAGCCTCAGCGCTCTAACGAGACACCAGAGAGTGAGTGACCCATCCCCTCCCAAGCTCAAGCCCAGACTGCACAACGCAAAACAGCCATAATATCCCAGAAGTACACGCAAGCACTAGAAAAAAAAAAAATCCCCCACCACGAATAACCAAATGCGAGCAATGCAGCTAGGATTATGAAACAAAGGCAATAACAACACCCAACATCACCACACTGAACAAATGGGGAGAAACCCTTCCACAATCCAGGTACCCCACCCAATAGAAACACTGAGCGTACACTCCCCGGTATGCGACTATATCTTAGAACATTTTTCACTTTCGATTGCAAACTACAAAAACAACTTTAAGAACAGATGCCTAGGATACAACAAATTCACACACAAATCGGAATGCTCACCAACAGGAAGAGGAGAAGGATACAGAGCAATGTTAACCTGGATGCACCAAACAAAATAGTTGTCCAAGAAATGCAAGAGCAGAACCTCATGAACAACGATGACTAATAATATCACAAAAATGCGAGACAGACCTAACATACAAAAGTCCATCATCTGGCAATGGAACTGCCGAGGCTTCCGGCAAAAAAAGAGCCACCTCATACAACACATCGGACACGCCATTACACAACCTGACATCATACTTTTCAGGAAACGAATGGCGACTTCACACTAGCGGGATACCAGAAATTCACACAACCCAGCATCACACAGAAACGCCGATCTACTCGTGGCAAACCCCTTACTCTAACACAGACTTGAACGTAACGCGTTACAAGTAATGGATTACTTGTAATCGATTACATTTTACTCTAATTTTGTGACGCTTAAATTACTTCCTTTAAGGAGTAACGGTCCTTGTAATTGAATTACATTTTGGATGTAATCGATTACAAAATTACCCATTGCAGTTTTTCTCAATTTCTTCCTTTTTTTTGTGAGAGGGGGGGTGGGAGGGGTTAGATGTACTGGAGTCACTTAGCTCTGGGCAACGGTCAACTTTTTGTTTTTTCGAAACCACTAAGCACGGGATTTTGAGGATTAGTAGGCAATTTCACTATGCTTCGTTTCCTGGGTACTTTTTTTTTTCGGTACACCGGAGGCTGCGTCCGGTTTGAAACCTTATCCAGCCTCTTGTGTGTAATGTATTCAAACAGCGCTCTCTTTATTTTATTTTATTTATTTTTTTCACGAGAGGGATTCGGTGTGTTGGCGTCACTCACTCAGTTTTAAGCAAAAACGGTCAAGGCTTTCTTTTCTTTTTTTTTTCGGAACTGAGCGCGAGACCCCAAGGATTATGCTGCCGTAATGAAAAAAGTTGAATGAAAAGTAACTTGGGAAGTAATCGATTACTTTAGAGTAATGTTTCGATTACTTTTTGAGGCTGTAATTGTAACTGTAATCGGTTACTTTTTTACAGTGAAGTAATTGCAATTGTAATAGGTTACTTTTTTCAGTAACGTGTACAAGTCTGCTCTAACGTAACAAACACCCACCTTGGTCACCACATACGTGGCCAATTACATACACGCTATAATTTAGATTCGCAACATGACAATATGAACAGCCAAGAAGAGGTAGGAGTAGAATGCCAACTGCAACAGGGCAAAGCCAGGACAGTAATCATTTACACCTAATGGACCTCAGGGTACTGGACACCCCTTACAGAATGAATCAGGGAAGTCAGAAACAGACACAAAGGAAAATATCAAATAATTGCAGGCGACTTTAATAGCCATAACGTCGCATGGGGCTATGATCACACAACGCCGAACGGGCGAAAACTATAAAACGAAACTGCACGAAGCCAACTCACACTTCTGAACGACACCACACTGCCCACCTGCACAGGAAAGTGTCGAAAAAGACACCAACCCAGATCTGACATTGCACGCAGGCCCTAACAAAGCCGAGTGGGAGAACACCATGAAAGATCTAGGCAGCGATCACCACCTTATCATCACCACCGTTGAACACGAACAAGGATCACAAAATAGTTCACAAGGACGAACGACACACACTACCAAATGAGAGCGAATGGAACAATTGCTGGAAAACGAAGAGGCCCCAAAGCACCCATCAGAATGGGCTAAGTACGTCAAGCAAGCACACTAACAATTCACAAAGAACGTCGCCACGACGGAAGTCCACCCCTCAAATAGACAGACACCTACTTGAGCTATGGGACAAAAGAAAAATTAGTCAAACGCTGGAAAAAGAAAAGGACCAACAAACGTCTATAGAAAGTCATTTGGTTCATCACAGAAGAAGCTCAAGATTGCTCACATGAATTAGTCATCAAAAACGGCTGCAAGTGTGCGATGGCTTAAACGGCCAGTTACACAAACCCCGAGTGTGGCAAACACTACGAACACTACTCAGACAGGGCAAACCCTGACACAGGTTAGAACGTCTCGAAATTCAGACCAACAAACGACCAGAAGATTTAGATCGAGAGCTAAAATACCTCCTCTACCCAACGAACACGAACCCCTCTCTTTACCGGAATACCCAGGGAGGACTCCGATGACGAGAATACTGGTATAAATTCTCCTTTCAGCAAAGAAGAGAGGCTCGCGGCTTTGTACGGCATAAGGAAAGATACGACACTCGGCAAAGATGGCAGAACATATGCCATGATTACGAACCTACCTGAAAACTACTTCGACTCCTCCTTGAACAAATCAACCAAGCTTGGGACAAAGGGGAGATACCGCAAGAATGTAAAGAAGCAGTGATCATCCCAATCCCGATGCCCAAGAGACCACCGGATCAGATATAAAAACCTAAGACCTCATTCAATTCATGCATAGGGAAACTTGCAGAACGCACTGTCTTACAATGACTTGAATGGCATCTAGAGAAATTAGGCATTCTGCACCACGCCATGACCGGATTTCACCGTCACGTATCTACTCAAGACACCATATACGCCTTGAGCACGAAGTGTACGATCGCGCCAGCCCAGAACAGACCCGCGTCATAGCTGTAGTTGGCATACAGAACGCGTTCGATAATGTGTCACATCATGCAATTTTAGATGAGCTGGGACAGACAAGACCGGGAAAGAAACTCTACAATTACATCCGAGACTTCCTCACACCATTGAGATCAAAATAGAAAATTACACTCTCCCCAAATTTTCTCTCCACGCAGGGGTACCATATGGTGCAACCCTTTCTCCTGCACAGTTTAACCTTGCTATGAAGGACCCTCCAACCCTCCTCCAAACCATACCCGACCTCCACTTTGGCCTGTAATGCAGACGATATTACTCTGTGGACTAACCGAGGATCCGCAGCCTACCAGGAGAAAATTATTCAAAGAGGACTGCACACCATACAAGACTACACTCGCACCATAGGACTCAAGCGCTCCCTTGAAAATCGGAGTTCATAGTAGTCATCAGCAGCAACACTAAAGACGCAGAAAAAACATGTAATTCCAAACGGCTCATGCTAGATTGAAACAACGTCCCGAGGCCAAAGTGCATCCAGATACTCGGTTGCTACCTGGAACAAAATGGAAAATCCAAAAGAAAAACCAAATCACACACATGCTGGAAAGAACAAACCGAAAGAAGTACGGAATCAAATAGCATGAACTACGTAAAACCATAGAAGTCCTGATCACATCTAGAGTCATGTACGCCGCACAATACATGAGCCTGAACAAAACACAGACTAAAAAACTAGAAACGAAACTACAAAAGGCGGCTCGACTGCGCTAGGCAGACCCCAATACACGCACCTAAAACACAAACTTCAAGACACTGGCCTTTTCAATGCTCTCGAAAAACGAATTACTGCGGAAAAGAGTGACTCAACAACCACGACTTCAAATATCTCAACAAGGCACAGCCTTGCTCATAAGCATGGGATACAACTGAACACAGCCTTCTGTATTAGTCAGATGCCAGCCAGAATAAAAGTGTTTATTCCGTCAACTACACACAAATATATAGTGGCGTGGCTGGCTGCTTAGAGATAGCGCACGTGTGCATACGAGTGGATGACTTGCCCGATACATTTCCCTCCGTCTAATTACAGACAACCACAGCTACAAATTCTATTAACTTGACTGAAACTTATGTCGTACTGTAAGCGTTGCGGTTGTCGAGTTTGGCCTGTAGATCGCCTCGGGGCTCGAAATGGAAAAGAACATTATGGGTAAGTCATTGACGGTCCTGCTTCGGTAGTGTCCTCGCCGTCCGTGTCGTCGCTGTCTGGCCCATCGCGCTGGAATAGCTCACGTGTTTTCAGCAGATTTTGTCGGTTCCGTCGTAGCAGCCTATTGTCTTCGGAACATTACCCGACAGGATCTTGGCGCTACCTGTCCCTGCACCCGAACCCTGCGGGTCCACACCTTCTCCTTAAAAAGCCTCTGACACACCCAAATTTTTTTTTTCATGCGAGGCGTTGAAATGGCATATCAGGACATTACAAAAAAAGTGTTTCACTATAGAGTTGCGTAGTTTTTTTAATAAAAAATAGAAATACGAGACCCAGTTCAAAGTTCCCGCCAGTGCACTGTGACGTAACAGTGTACCGCAAGGTGTCGGGGCGGTCAGAAGGGAGGCACCAACCTACGTCACTAAAAGTGGGTTCGCTGGAAGACACGTGAGTTCCACTCCTAGTGCTCGAAGTGACCGTGCCTAAGACTTTTTTTTAATTATTCGTTATTCTGCCCTTTGTACGAGCGATCGTAGAAAACGAAGTACCAGTTCCACTCGCTCCTTATTGCTGCACCGTTGGTGAGTTTGCGTGCTGCAAAAGTTGAGTCAGTGGATCGACGTGATGGAGGTCAATGACGAAAGCGTTACGAGTACAAGCCAGTGTAGGAGTGCATGCCGTCAGTCCGATGACACAGAGTTATACTGGGCACAAAACAAGCTATCAAGCTTTGAAGAAAAAGTTTTAGAACGCTCGTAGAAAACAGGATTGCTAGCATACGACACGCCCGATCGCATTGCTGAAGGTTCAGACACTGAGGTCGTTAAATCATCGGATACTCTCCAGGCCGCAGATGCCTGCCGTCTAAAGACTACGAACTGGTGAGTGTACCAAGTACAAGTAAACGTCAAGCATAAAGTACGTGTTTTGTCTAGAACATGAGTAGAATTTGTTTACTAGGTGCACATGCAGCCGATGATTCCAGTATGAGAGGTACCCAAGGTAAGTCAGTTGTGGTTCATCCTATTAAAACCACAGATGAGAAAATGCAGACATCCTTGGCCGTGGTCATCAAGACTTTTCACATTTCCTTCATCGCGGATCTCCATCGTAGGCTGTAGAAAATAATAGTGAACTGAAATACCACTTTATTCATACAGTCAACATTCATTTATGCCTACCTTTCTGAGCGCCAAACACAGAACGATGCGCCTCAAGTTACCCGAAAAATCCGGCATATTGTGTACCCTCAGGGAAGGAAACACCAAAAAGAAACAATACGCAAGTATCCCTAATTGTTTCTTTTTTATATTCAAAGTTTTTATGTGAAACCATGCCAAATGAAACAGCCCGATTTCACGGCATCTTTCTATAATGGACTCCACAGGCTCCCGCCGACGAAACTCGCCAGCACGGGATTCCAGGGCCCTCTCCTTCCTTCGAAGTCCAACTACATCCTGGAACGACAACACCGTTTCACAATCATTAACGTCCTAAAGCTCGCGACATAAGCACTTGGGTATAGGCGGCACCGTCTTCTGTATGGCCTGTACTTAGAACTGCAAATAAATATATAACTACCTGTCTATCTATCTACACTTTGCTCTTCGCAAACCGTGATTTACGGGCTGATATTAGGTCGTCTTGCATAGGTCTCGGTTCTAACATCGCTGTCATGGGTGGGGGTGGTGGAATCGCTGATGTATTCACTTTTAAAAAAAGCTAGTAGTATTTACTAGGTAAGAGCTAGTAACCGCCTGTCACATATGTTACTAGGTACCTAGTAGCCTGAGGTAGTAACGGTCAAGCTAGTAACGGTTACTAGGTCACGAAGCTAGTAACTGCTACTAGCCTCAAAGTAGAATCCACGTATTTTACTACCTCTAGGTAGTAACTAGCGCTACCTCCTGACGGAAGACCGGAAACGCAACTAGTCACGTGGTTTCCGGTGGAAAAAGAAAGGTGTGCGGTTATGCCACTTACCACCAGGTGGTGGGCGCAACAAAAAATTTAAACTGGAAATGAGTAATCCAGGTGGCGCTAGTCACCATCAAATTAAACGTACACAAAAAAGAAGCCGATTATTTGGTTTATTTTAATGTTTCCACAGTTGCATCTACATACCGGGTGTTATTTTTTATTCGAAACAGATTTATTTAAAAAAGCCGTGAAAGTTACACTTATGCTGCTTGTGGAGGTGAGTTATACGGCCAGGGGGACATATTATAGGGGGCTAATCGTAACGATCAATTGGTCAATTAATTAAAATTCGTTAATTAACTTTTAATTAATTAAAATAGACATATGGTTCCAATTAGAAACTTGCTCAGCGTCATTGAAAACCCCTAAATCAGTCATTTTCAGAAAGATTTTGAGCGCGTGAGTAGCGTAGTAGTGCACTGAAGTTACCGCTCGTGGAGCAGGTACAAAGCTAGAGGTTCCGATAAGGCGCCCGTGCATTTTTTCTGTCTCTTATCTAGCCCCAGCCTTGTACCTGCTCCACGAGCGGTAACTTTAGTGCACTGCTACGCTACTCACGCGCTCAAAATCTTTCTGAAAATGACTGATTTAGGGGTTTTCAATGACGCTGAGCAAGTTTCTAATTGGAACCATATGTCTATTTTAATTAATTAAAAAGTTAATTAACGAATTTTAATTAATTGACCAATTGATCGTTACGATTAGCCCCCTATAATATTTCTGAAAATGACTGATTGAGGGGTTTTCAATGACGCTGAGCAAGTTTCTAATTGGAACCATATGTCTATTTTAATTATTTAAAAAGTTAACTACCGAATTTTAATTAATTGACCAATTGATAGTTACGATTAGCCTCCTATAATATGTCCCCCTGGCTGTATAACTCACCTCCACAAGCAGCATAAGTGTAACTTTCACGGCTTTTTTTAAATAAATCTGTTTCGAATAAAAAATAACACCCGGTATAAGCATGCACACCCACATTTTTAGCATCAATAATCGACACAATGCATTAACACAAACACACGCACAAACAAACATAATCGCTAACTTATGCGCGAGCAGTGGGGATCGAACCCAGGATGTTCCTTGCGCGCCACGTTTTCTATACGCGTTTCAGCTTGGGTCCAGACGCAGCCGATGCTACAAGCACGAGCGTGTGGCCCTGAACAGTGCCTGTACTGCACGAGCGCGCGTGCTTGGCAGGGACGTGCTGGAAGCTCCGGAGCTCGCGCTTGTAGCATCGGCTGCGTCTGGACCCAAGCTGAAACGAATATAAGAGACGCGTTAGCCCACTCGGCCACTTCCTCCTCGCTCACTTCTTTGACTGCCATTAAGCCTTTTATACTGACCATTTGAGTGCGCAAACTCTGTCGTGTATCCGCACGTCAGTTATTCGCAGTCGACAGGTAAGTTGCGCGACAAGGCAAAACCTCATGAAAGCGACGGGAATAAGCGGCCAAGGGGATGAGCGACGTTTCCTAGAAATTGCAAAACCGAGCGACGCCGACGCGGTGACCGTGCGAAATCGCCGTCGCTCGCTCGCTGTCACCGTCGATCGCCTCGTCGCTCACTAAATCGATACCATGCGGTCGCCGTCGGCGAGAGAGAGCTTTTTGCCGTCTCCGGCGGCGAACGGTTAGCGTCAATCGACGGAGAGTACGACGGCAGCTGCACTCCTTTCGCGTGCTGCACTACAAAAATGCATGCAAAGTTAATACCGCGTGCAGCTCGAGCCTTAATTTTTGTAGTACACCGACGAATGCTCGCATTTTTGTGGCAAATTCACAAAGACTCGTAGAATGGCCAAAGAGTTTTTTTTTTTTCACTAGTCCCAAAGCTACATACACTATTAACGACGCACATCAACGGTTGTGACAGTGCACCGTCACGACCGAAGACAGCTCAATCAGAATCATCTCAACCACCGAGCACACAACAAACCGTGAAGAAGTTCTCAGTGTCAGCAAGGTAGGAGGTGAAGAAAAGCTTCTTGGACGACGAAATCCAACCCCGTGACAGCGGCACGGGCTCGTTAGAACTATCCTCGGAGCAGTCCAGGTCCACGCACACACTCGCCCCGTCGAGCACGCACGAACGTTAACTATGCACTCCAACGCGGGAACTCAGAGCTGCACACGACACAAGGCAAAAACGGCAGTTTCACAACAAAGAAATTAGCGTCTTGCGAACTCCGACTGGCCCCGACCGCCCCAACTTACATGGCGTACAATGTTGCCAAGAGTCTCTTGTGAGAGAAAAATATATGATTTAAAAAAATACAAATATAAAAAATATTGAAAAAAAAAACAGATCGAACTTTTCCCGTTCTCGGAAACGTTTTAGCAGGTGCTACGGCTATTTTCATAAG
>JAZHYW010049923.1:0-12447 GCA_037355805.1 Ixodes ricinus
GGGGGAACACTACCCAAAAATGCTAACTTTTGAACGGCTCCTTTAAACAAACATAAAATTGCAGGGTGAGATTCTATCACTACTGAGACCATCTGTAGCGAATTTCATCATTCTAGTTTAATTCTGAAAGAAGTTATGCATTTCACAATATGAAAGTAGGTGCGTCTGTTTAGGAAAACTATCGTTTTGTAATAAAAGGAAAATTTTGAATTTTCTTGTGTTATATTACCTTAGGAATGGCCACAGCACATAACTGTGGAGTAATTTTTCAATGTTTTACCCCTTTTCATAGATAAAACATAAAATCAAAACTAAAAATATTTTTCATTTTTTTTATTTTTTAAAAATCTCGATTTTTTAGCATGAAAGAAGGCAAACTTAAAAAAAAGAAAAACACAGTGTTCTTCCTCATAAAATTTCAGTCCAGAAAGACTTTCAATAAGAAATATTCGTTGCATATTTTGGAAACGATAGTTTTCCTAAGAGCGCGGTTTGCTAAAAAAGCATGAAATGAGAAAAATGCAGTCAAAGTGTCAACTACGTCCCCTTTTATTTTAAGAGCGTGTCTGCTCTTAGAAAGCGCCAGGGGCATAGGTGGAGCCTTCCTCTTCGACTCGATGCTGCTCAGTGACGATTGCTTCGAGCTTCCGCCTCTTCGTCGCCAGTTTTGAGCTCTGAAGCGCCTTTCACTCGTGCTCGTGACACGCACAGTTTTGTGGCTTGCTCCACGTGCTTGCTTGCGTGTGCACCACTAGCTATGTTCAGCTTCTGCAGGACTCGCTCGACACCCTTTGGGCCAGCGTTAAAGTCTAGAACAGCAAAGGCTGCCGCCGTCTCGACTGTCTTCAGGGACGCAAATTCAGTCTTTGGGCACCTTTTCCACACCAATGCATTGTATGATTCGTTAGCATTCTGCGTCTGCATCCTGGAACAGCGTGCCAAAAGGTCTGCCTTGGCCAGCCTGTTGTAAAGTGGCACCAGCTCCTTGGCGATGTCCTGGCTGAACGCTGGGCGGTGGGCTTGAGGAGCAGACGGCTTGCCAGCGTCGATCAGGGCCTGGTGCCTATTGTAGTGGCACCAGGAATCCTCACCACGAGGGCAGGCGATGTGTCGAGGCTTGGCGTCTGTTGAATAAGAGTGCAACAGGCTCGCAAAGACAGCCCGCTGCATCCCCTTGACGTCTGGAGCGTTCTCCTTGAGGGCAGCAGCATAGTAAGCTGTTAGCTTCTTTACTACAGCTTTCGTGAGTTTTCCCTTGCCTCCCAGGCCCCCTTCTTCTTCTTTATGCTCTCAATGCCAGAGAAGACTCGTTTAGCCACGTGGTTGACACAGTCTTCTTTAGTTATCTCTTTGTCGTAAAGATTCAGCTTGGAGACATGCAAGAATGCCTTACTGTCTCCATCGCTTAGTACAGTAGTGTACTGCATGCCGTGCAGTTCTTTGGACCGGCTGAATATGGTCCCAGCAGCCTCAACTTCCATGGCATTTGAGGAGCCGTTGAAATTCTTTTGGCACGTCTCCTTGTGAGTCTTGATCCACTCCTCATGACCATCTTCGCTCTCCTTGGGTCCGATGCTGCAGCCATGGCAGTAATTGCTCGCCACTGAGAAGTCGAGCATCAAGGCCCGAGTCAAGCTCGATCACAGCCCCGAGTCCGAAGTGTGAGGTGTGGCCCCGCTTGTGCCATGTGCCGTCGAAGCTAACACACACATCAACGACGGCACCACTGTCTTCTTGTTCTTTTCTCTCCTTACCGCTTGCGCGGACTCCTGCATTACTTCGCGCGCAGCATCCATCGCGGCGCGATGAACTTTGTCCGAGACGGCTTGATAAGTTTTCAAGTGCATGGGCGGTGGGGCGTCCATGCCTCCGAAAAAGTTTGTCATCTTCGTAAAGTTGATGCCACAATTCCTACTCGCAACACCAAGACGCACGGGCAGCTCGGGCTGGCGACTCGATTCCAAGAGCGGAGAGTGTGCCGCTTTCGCAACCTCCCCGCAGCCGCTGCATGTGACAACAAACTGGAGACTCGCTCCGACACCGGTTTCCTTCAGTTCAAGCGCTCGCTTGTGGCACTTGGGACACAACAGCGGTTCTATTAGGGTTTCTAAAGCTCCCACGTTCACGAAACGGTAGCCAGTCAGTGGCTTTGGTTCATCACTGGCATCAGCTGCCACACCTTCAGATGCATCGTCACGTTGGAGGAGTGCAGCCTTTCGTTCGAAAGCAGTCAGGTTGCTTTCGACGTCGTCGACAAGAGCTGAGCTTTCCGACGCCGAGGTTGTCGCGTCAAGACTCGGAAGAACTTCGGTCGTCGGCTTGCGTTGGGCCCGAGTCGCGCGAGCATGGTGACGGCTCGAGCACGACCGGCCGCCCATTGCTACGTCGGCCCCTCGGTCTTGTAAAACGGCTTCGTTTCCCAAATTTCTTCTTAGTGAAATACTTTGTTGCGGGCATTTTGAGAGCGCAAATATGCACACGGAAAGCGGCAAAACGATTCACAATCAGCGTCGATAGGCATCAAACGCGAAAACGACCGTAATGGCGGCGCTGGAAAGTCTCCGTAGACCGCGAAAAGGTGTTCGAAGGATCACGTGCTGCATTTGCACCAACCACAGTCCGAGTTTCGTTTTCCTAGCCAATCCGGGCGCGTCATTTCTAGATTTTTACTTCTAGTTTGTTGGGCTCTGCACACGCCTCATTGCACTCTCGAAAACAGCGTGCGCGCTCATTAGAAAGAAAAAAACGACGTTTCCAACGAGGGTACACATGTCGCGTTAGGCCTACGCAGCGTCTCGTGGGCGCGAATTTAGAAACGGTGTTTTCTGTGGCTCTCTCTGGGTCCGAAGCGGCGCGCGGGCGTCTCCGGCACGTGAATAAACGTGAGTTCTTGCTGTTCTACGGCACAGATGTCAATAAAACTTTGCATATAGATTCTTTATTAGTTAAGGATTCCGATAAAAACAAAATCCCAAAACGGGTTTTTTAGGCGAAAATCGCCGTTTCTTGCACAGTGTCCCCCTTAACAGTGCCCGGGGTGAGGCAATCCAGTTCTCAATGTCGGCCGGATTGGCGCTGTCCCTCTCTCCATTCACCTGACGGTATGAGATATATGCCGGGTACGGAACCGGCTTATCCACTTGTTCAGCGCGGTGAAATTGTCAATATCCAACATTTCGGCGATCTGCATGGCCTTCTCTCAAAGTATACTGCTGTCGAGGTTCACTCCAGAACCTCGTGCTTGCTTAAACAGGTTCAGCAAGCAGCTTCCAGCTCGTTTTCGGCTCGGCTTAGTAGTCGAGCCGAAAACCAAGGCCTTTGCTTCAATGTCCCTTCTTTTGGACGCAACCTTGTTTACCGCCCAGGGAGGCAATCCAAGCTCTTTGGCGATGTCGATCCGTTTTCGCTTCGGGTCCCAGTCGACGGCAGCAAGAATGTCCAACTTTTCGTTGAGATATAATGGTTCCGCTTTCGTGACGCAGTCGCAGAACGAAAAAAGCCTGTACGGCACAGGAACAATGGCGAAATGAGATGGCGCAGGCTTGAAGCCAGTGTTGCCAACTCCTAATTGAAATTCCCGCTAGACACATGCCTGAAAAGTGGCTAGATTTGGAGTGAAAAAGCTAGATATTAAATTTGGTGGATTTAATATCTAGCTTAGATTTAATTAACACTGAATAGAATACCACACACCCACTGGTTTTGAATCAAATAAATCATCAGCTGTCACATTTCCATGACACGATATGCACAAGCAGTCTCTTTGACCTACACGTGTCTACATGTGTAGATCTAGACAAGTTCAAGAATGTCATCGGCTACAACATCTGGCTATTCTACTCCGTCTGAGACTTCTCCACACTCTGCGCTTAGGCTGGTGCTGCTTGGACCTTCCAGTGTGCTTGAGTCAGCATAGGCTGCCTTAGTGCCTATCTTTGCCATAACTGACTTAGGGAATACATATCAGTAAAATCCGAGAGATAGCCCACCTTGACAAGAGCCAATCGGGTGAAAAAATGCACGTACAGTCAGAAGGGCATTGGTCATGAATGTTGTCATTTCGTTTCGGAGCTTGGAGTTTACGATGTTTACCTGACTAAACAAACGTTCCAAGAAAGCACTGCCAAGTTTAGCATTTGAGTCCGCACTTGAGACACGTCTCAGCTCATGCACTACGCCGTGGCAGTGGTTTCTTTTACCCAGTATTACCTGAGACACTGCTTCAAACAAGCCGGTCTGAAGTTTCATGGTGCGATGACAATGCTACACTACATTTCTTCGGGTTGTTCCCTGGACCCCATGTGTGAGCTCTCCAGAGTGGTGGTATAATCGAGCATGCATACCTGAAACGAGCTCTGCCTTTCAGCTGGTTGCCGTCTTAGCCGGCTAGCGATAAGCCTCCCAAAAATGGCGCACTCATCATTCTCTTAGGGTGATGCCAAGGTGGTAGCAATATTGCTCAGGGCAGCCAACCTTCCTTCACAACTGTCTCCGTTGGTTTTCCTTTTTGGCTGTTTCTTCCGCAGCTGTCTATCTGGCTCTGCCTCCTCCTCTAAGTAAACCGACTCTAGTGGGCTGTCAACTGGAGCCTCGTCTTCCGGACAGAATTCCACCTCTTCCACGGGAAGCTCCTAAACACAACAAATGCAATTACTGCTAGCCATAAGCATATCAATGTATTTCCTAGCCAATCAACAATATGTGCCAAGATGTAGCACATGCCATTCCGCTCAAGCCGTCAAAGGCTTGCGGTCGCGCATATTTATGGGCCGCCTAGGAGAAAATATATATCTGGACTAGCGGATAGTAGCATCTGATCCTCAGTCCGCCAGTTGACTACGGATATACAGGGATGTTCCACAGGTAATTAGCGGATATGCAGGACTCTACTAATAACTGTACGCTTGTTATGCATTAGCTTTCCCACTAATTCAGTATGCCGAGATTATTTCAGACACACCTTTCAGACAAGGACTTTGGGTGCTAGTAAAAGCTAGTCTAAAAGGCTTAGTGAGTGAGAGGGCAGATTTTCCGTCGTAGCCAAGCTCAGTGTTTCAGAAAACTGTATCTTCGATTACTATGAAATTGGGGAGAGAGATGTACAACAACCAGAGTAAGACACCATAGTTATTTTTATGTCTTAGTAGGGGTAATTTTCTTATCTTTTCTTAAAAGTTGATGCACCAACATTGGGCACAACTTCGATTATGATGCACCAACATTGGGCACAACTTCGATTATGGAGCGAGGGCATGGCATGTTTCTTGCTTCATGAAGTAACAAGAAGGGGGCGTTTGGTAAACAAAGCACTTTCTGGGTTCAAGCCGACCAATGTTCAATTGTGCTTAACCATGAATTATTAAAATTTAGCTCACCGATTCAATTTTGTGGAGAGGTGACTCAGTTTCTTCTTACGAGGTTTGCCTATGCACGCACAATATCCGACATGTCAAAACATGTAAAAAGGTGCCCTATCTTCCTTCTGTATCGCTTAGAAATGTTACGGTGTTTGGCGCAAAATGAAAAGTGAACAGCGGATGCATGGTTTTCTTCAAATGCAGCGCCCTGCACCAAATGGGGGCTGCGAGCAGCTCCGTAAACCCTCGCTCGGTGCTCCTGAACTTTGACGTTTTGTCTCTAGGCGTCAGCAATTATGCACCCGCTGTTCCCATTTCAATTCGTACCGACTGTATATTTGTGGGAACTTGGATAACTGAAAACGCAGGCACACTGCATGTAAATAAATTTAGCTGTCTAAAGCCTTGCTATAAAGTGTTCCGTCCGGCAAATTTACAAAACATTAATGGAGACATAGATTCAATTTTGGTTTTAAAAGAAAACCAGTGGGGCCCTTTCAACTTGAATCAGCTTTCGACGAGTTGACTTAGATTCGGAGCACACATAGCAATGAAAAATTTGCATATAAGAGCTGTATTATACCTCTTGCACTCCCAGTATGTGTCCTTTGGGTGGTGGTGGGCACTTCTGATTCAGAAAAACGTCCATTTTCCACATAAGTGGGGGCAGCTTGTCCACTTTTGATGAAGGTTTTTTTCTTTTTAATTTTCAACCATATATTGTTGTTTCTTGTTGTTGAAGTGTCTTTTTATTTCATCTGAAAGGAGAAAAAAGAAACAGGCATGGTAGGCCAGAAATGCTAATGACATTGTTGCAACTGTTGTCTCTGGCTGGCAGATGTTTTGTTCAGCAACAACACTTATTTCCACTGGGAACAACGTTCGCTTCAATAGTCCAGAAGGCAGGGGTACAGGCTTCTTTTAAAACATGTTCTTGTCCTCTTTGTGTTTATTCTTTCTGTGTGTGTGTGTTTTTCTTTATGGCTTGTTTTTGTTTGCGGTCTGGCGTCTCCCCTTTGTACTTTTCTTGGCCTCTCCCTTCGAGGGAGAGGAGGACCCCACCACCAGAGACAACCGTGGTAGGTGTGGCTGTGTCTCGAAAAGAAGCCACGATATGGAAGGACGCTCTTCACCCACACGCTGGTGTTTTTCCAGAATGTGGGATTCTTCTCTAAATGTTGAAACAGACATTTCTTGTTATTACGATGAGACTTTATGGCTTGACTAGATGGACACTAGTCGCAGAGATCATTTGACAGAAAACTCGACTCTGCTGCACCATATGCATGTTCTCGAGGTGTGACTGATGCTTGACTACAATTTATGTTCAGCCATACAGAAGAGATTGCACTGTCAACATGGCACTTTCAACATGAATGGGTGACTCCCAAGGTACTTAGCATGAAAATTAGTAAGATATGTTTGCATTATTTTACACCAATTCGAAGGTCTAATGGACACTAGCCATTGTCAAAAGTTGGTAGGCCGCGCGAGTGCGGACGGCGAGGGCGGGCTGCGAGGATTTTGAAAATAAGGGCTATACTTCCTGCATCGCTCTCACCTCGATAGCAACAAGCGTCAACGATAGCAGAGTCACTCGTACGAGAGCGAGCCGCTCGGGACACTCGCGCGGTGGGCTACAAACTTTTGAGCAACACACCAAAAGTGCCGTGCGCACACTGAAGGCTCCGAGCAATAGCGGTCTGCTACGGACGATCAAGCATTCTCAAACCAATTGAATATTGCCATTTTGCATGCCCGATACATTTTAATTAAAAGGTATTGCACATTCAGATCGACAGCAATGATGTTAGTGCGAAAATGAGTTTTTACACATGGCTTTATTCTACGCACCTGGTCTCAGGGCATCCAGATTCAAAAATCTTTTGTGCATGCGCTTGCAGATATCTTTCCAGATACGGCCTTTGTTCACCACATTCTTATAGCCTTCATGATCGATCCTCCACAATCACTTGTGCTATTCCACCATAAGAAAGAGGACGTGGAACGCCCTCCTCGGAGTACGGCGTCCGCAGCACGGCCGTTGGTCGCCATCTTTATCCTCACTCCTTGCTTCGGGGCCGAGGGAGATTCTGTCAGCCACCGACAGCTTCTCTTGCGGGTGCCGCGGAGGCAGGCAGCGCGTCACGCGGAACACGCGACCTAAATTCTGATGACGTATGTGCTTCTCCGTGGGTAACTCGCAAGCGAATCTTCGTCTTGTGAATACACCCATCGCTCTTCGCTCTTCTGGTACTTTGTCCTCGCACAACTCTATTCCTCTGATCTTATAGTCTCTCCTTGTCCTGAACAATGTACGAGCGAGGTTGTTTCCTTGTGAGGACGATGGTTGGTGCCCACTGGTGACTTGCCTGATTTCTGATGTACACAGGTTCTCCTGGCTTGAGATCAGGGAGTGGCACGGTGCCCCCGTTGTTGTACTTTGCTTGTTTCTTTTTGTGGTCGAGTCGTTTTTCTGTTACTGTTCCTTGATCCGGTCGGTTCTTCTGCAAGAAGCTTGGATGTGCGGGAACTTGTGCTTGCTTGTGGCGGTTCATGAGGCACAGAAGATTTTAGAATTCCCTTCCTTGGCGTGTTGCTCCACTCCAGCAGTGTGTCACAGTACTCTTGAGTCCCAAAACGATGTTTGTTCATCAACTTCTTGCTCCCCCCCCCCCCCCCCCCCCCGCCTTCCCCTTTGATCTTGTGTAGTTCGGGCTTGACGTTACATGAGAGGTCCTGTGCCGTTCCCAATAACCGTTGGACGGAAGACCGTTGCCCATGGTGATTTATAGTGGCAGTCCATGTAGGTAAAAGCTATCTAGCTGCACAGCAGTTTAGTACACTTTGTGCATTCGTCTTGTTCATGAGGTGGACTTTGTAGGAAACAAAAGACCGCATCTCCACGTGGTGAATGACGTTGATTGGGGAAGCTCTGGTGTTAAAATGGGGGTTCGGGCAAGTTGGTTGTTCATGACTGACCAGAAACAGCGCACCTCAAAACAAGCACTCTAAAGTTTTCATGCACACAAAAGAAAGAGCCACTTACACAGCGCTGACTGACAACTCTTAGTTATATTTACAATTTTCGTTTTCGTCTTTCTTTGTGGACTAGGACACAGGAAAAAGAAGGAAGAAGAAAAGGGAAATTTTTTTGCCATGGAAACTCCTAGTTCACAAAGAAAGACGAAAACGAAAATTGTAAATATAATTAAGAGTTGTCAGTCAGCGCTGTGTAAGTGGGTCTTTCTTTGTGCGCATGAAAACTTTAGAGTGCTTGTTTTGAGGGTGCGCTGTTCTCTGTCAGTCAGGAAGCTCTGGTGGTGCTGATGATACTGATTTTATTGTTCATAGGTAGTGCTGATGGTGCTGATTTTTTTATTGCTCATAGGTAGTGCTGAGTTCCGGGTTGCGTTTCGACTTCATTATTACTGCTTTATGGTCGGTGAAATGCAGAGCCAGTGGTTCTTCTAGCGGATCCATCCTGAAGTTCGCAAATACTAGGTCTATGCACGTTCCCCTCGAGGTCGTTGGTTGCTTGTAGTCGTAAGAGATGCACCGCAGAGCGTATGGAGACATCATATGCTGCACGAGCCAGTCGTCGTCCGTGATGTCTACGTTGAAATCTCCCACAAGCACGAAGGGGTTGTTCTGGTACTTTGCTTCGTAATCGCGCATGGCTAGGTCGATGTACTTTACTACGTTGCCTCGGGAGAGATTCGGAGCCAAGTACATTGTCATGACGACGGTTCCATCGAAAAGTTGTATTGCAGCGTGTTTGCCGTTGTGAGATTGGCTCGTTAACGGTAGTTTGAGATCCACCGCGGTCTCTGGCAATTTCACGTAGATTGCAACACCACCCGCCGAACGCTCTGCTTTTTCTATGCACACGACTGCATCGAATCCACGGATGTACGGTACGTTGAGCCAATGCACCTGCAAAGGTTACCGCGATTATATACGCATTTGACCGCAGCACGCCTCTTTGTATAGACGTTGAGCAGCTACATGCAACGTTTCATCCATGACAGACAGATTGGAATGGCAATCGATGTGAGCGCGGACGCTGGACGAACGGACAAGGCTAGACCCTAAGGAGCTTCGCCCCTAAAAAGAATCAGTCTTTTTTGACCACGAGGGGCGCGGCTGGCTCGGGCGTACGTCTGCGCTGGCACCTACGGCTGCCTGCCGCCTGTCGGGTAGACGTGTGTACATGAACGACCGCAAAGTTCCGGTCTTGCGCGGACCGCGACGCCTGCGAGTGCTCTTGCTCAGAGCGGTACATGCTCGCGTCGAGTCTGTGTTGTGGGACTTGCTTCGAACGAGGATGACCGCCTTAGATTGCGAGTCGTCTTTTGGGTAGTGTGGTGCTGTATTTGGAAATGTGGATTTCTTTTTCGGGTGTTCTTGGTTCTTATAACAAAATACTACAAGTACTCAGATTTTAAAATTCTTTTATTGAATAGTTTGTACTTTGGACTGTAAGCGTGGTGCGAGGCCATTACAGTTCCACTGTAGTATCGTGCGTTGCTCCGCAAAGGCGGCCAGAAGGAGTTTGGTTATGGCGTGCGGGCATGTTGGGGCCGGTTGCTCATGGGGATCTGGATAAGGCGACCTGGGGGAGCATTTCCTCGCCTGGGAACCTGCTTGGCGTTGGGTGCAGCTTAACGAGACGCTGCAGCTGCTATAACATGCTATCATGGAGTCAGTGGCGGCCGGGATCCGCCGCTCCACGAGCGAGAAACTGTTTCTGGTGGTTGTTCTCTTGACGGGGTTCTCCTCCGTCGCTGTGATGTCATTCAGACTTGCCCTCTCTTCTCCTGAAGGAACTCTCTTTCAAGCGGAGGGGCGCGTGGTGGTGGCTTCCCTCAACGGGTGATTTCGGCCCCATTCGGAAGAGGGGGAGAAGTCCCTCGCCGCTTGGTCTTGCCCTGTGTATGCGTACCATACTGCCCGCCTTGCCTTGGCTTCTTTTTTTGTTTTCCCAACGGTGCCGAAGGTCTGCCGACAAGGCTTGGCCGCCATCTCGGTTTCCGTTTGGGCGGGGGGTGGGGGGGAAGCCACAGGCGCCGCGATGCCCTCTCTCCCCCGCATCCCAGAGGGGAGGGGTTGTTCTTTCCTGACCGCATGTTTTGCTGCCTGCTGCTCCATGGGCCATGCTCTCCTGTGTGGGCTGCAGGTCCTTCGCCTCAGCGTGCTTTCCCCATCATCTGCATCTGGGTTCCTGTTGCTGTCTGGAGTTGCGTCAGCAATTTTCCTCGGTCTGTTTGGCTGCGGAGGCACTTTTGGTCTCTGCCGGGGTTTGTTAGTCTGCGTCGGTTTCTTGGCTCCTGTGCTGCGTAATGCCGAGAACTCGTTGGGGGTCAAGTTGGGGAGAACCTTCTGTGGAGGTGCAGTCTTCAGACGTTCCCACTGGGGGGTGCTGACCCATTGTTGCGCCGCTGGTGCAGGGTTTGGGCCGCCTTCTCTTGTGGTTTGTCTGCTGCCATGCGCGCACCTCGGACCAGCTGCATTTGGATGTCCCAACCGCTGCCGTGACTGCTCTCTCCCGCTGGAATGCGGAACAGTTGTGGTAAAATGCATCGTGATTATGCGGGCAGTTTGGGGCGCACCGGTCTCCCCCACGACAGGCAGTCTCCACGCGCGTGGTGGTTCGGGAACGTCGGGCAGAGGCCATGGGACCCGCGTGGCCTCTGCGGGCCACCAAAACTTGGCTTGCCTTCACTCTTCTGCTTCTGCACAAGGCTACGGAGTGCAGTGCCCATTCTCTTGTGGACGTGATTGAGACAGTCCTCTTTTTTACTTCTACATCCGTACACCTTAGCATCCTGAAGTGCTTTGTGCGACCGACTGTCGCCATTGCACAACATTGTTGTGTAACGTAGTCCATACTTAGCAAGCGAACGCTCAATGCTTCAACCTCGATTCGCCCTGGCTGTCTTGAGCTGTTCCTCTGGCAGACGTGAGTGTTCTTACACTCTTGGTATACAGGATCACTTTCCTTTGGTCCAATATCGCAGCCCAGGCAGAGATTGGACAGGACAACAAAGTCGAGCACATAGCCGGAGAACAGTCCAATAACGCTTCCAACGCCTGTTTGCGATGAATGACCCCAGGTCATCCAAATTCCATCGAACGAAACGGTGATTTTTCCAGGATTTCCGAAGCTCGGGTCTTATGTAGAGCGTTCTTACTGCTCCCTTGCACTCGCTCATCGCAGTTCCAGCTGCCTTGTGGGCCGCCGGATTGATCTTCTCCGTTGACATGTTTGGAATGTCTTCTTGTGCAGACCTCCTTTTGAAATGTTCATCGCAGAAAAAAAGATAGTTCAGCACTGTTTGTCTGTTTCCGCCACACTCGCTTAGAGCAAGCGATGCGAGAATATTTATCTCAAAGGGGTTGCATGTCGCATTTTCCTCCCCCTCGGGGAACTGCACTCTGATTTCAGTTCACCGCACTTAGCACAGCTTAGAATCAGCTTCACTGCAATCCCATACTCACGGTCTCCTTGTGAGATGTTTACAGTACCACTGCAAGCTTTGCACTTGATGCACTCGAGAACCGCATTCACAGCCATGAGGCTGTCGCTTGCCATGCCCTGTCGCGTGGCAAGTGACAGGGCCCGCGCAACTTGCAGTTTGTTAGCCATGTTAATTTGGCCTGATCCGGGAAGTGGGTAAATAATACCGTTGTTATTTCCTCTGGGTGGTGTCTGGTTAGGACAGATGGCGCGAACATATAGTGTATAGCACTACTAATTCCTTCCTCTAAAATGGCATCTTTCGCTCCTTCACTTTGGCATAATCGGCTATAGTTTGTTAAAAAGATAAATCGTGGAGAAGATCACTTTCAATTGACATGATAGTGAGCGAGTTCAGCTTCCCATCAAGAATGTTAGAACGAAGGCGATTCTTTATCAGTGACAACTTAGAAAACGATCGCTCGCTTTCACAATTTGCCACAGGTATGCTTAGGTATATTCGCAATGCAATCGAAAGGTTTGGAAACACATGAATAAGCTTTCTTTCGTGCAGCAATTGCATTAATCCTAGGGCACTCGTGTCCTGGCATGCAGAACAGCAATACGTAG
>JAZHYW010049924.1:0-10265 GCA_037355805.1 Ixodes ricinus
GCGATAGGCGTTAACAGTGCCCGGGAGCGAGGCAATCCAGTTCTCAATGGTCGGCCGGATTGCGCTGTCCCTCTCTCCATTCACTGACGGTATGAGATACATGCCGGGTCGGAACAGCTATCCATCCGTTCAATGCGGTGAGATCGTCACTATCCAACATTTCGGCGATCTCTGCATGGCCTTCTCTCAAGTATACTGCTGTCGAGTTCACTCCAGAGCTCGTGCTTGCTCGTAACGGTTCAGCAGGCAGCTTCCAGCTCGTCTTTGCTACGGCAAGCTAGTGGCGAGCTGAAAACCAAACCTTTGCTTCAATGTCCCTTCTTTGGGCAGCAACCTTGTTCACCGCCCATGGAGGCAATCCAAGCTCTTTGGCGATGTCGATCTGTTTTCGCTTCGGGTCCCACGTCGACGGCAGCAAGAATGTCCAACTTTTCGTTGAGAGATAATGGCTTCCGCTTTCGCGACGCATGTCGCGGAACGAAACAAGCCTATACGGCACAGGAACAATGGCGAAATGAGATGAGCGCAGGCTTGAAGCCAGTGTTGCCAACTCCTAATTGAAATTCCCGCTAGACACATGCCTGAAAACGGCTAGATTTGGAGTGAAAAAAGCTAGATATTAAATTTGGTGAATTTAATATAGCCAATTTAATTCAACACTGAATAGAATACCACACAACCACTGGTTTTGAACCAAATAAATCATCAGCTGTCACATTTCCATGACACGATATGCACAAGCAGTCTCTTTGACCTACACGTGTCTACATGTGTAGATCTAGACAAGTTCAGAGATGTCATCGGCTACAACATCTGGCTATTCTACTCGTCTGAGACTTCTCCACCTCTGTGCTTAGGCTGGCGCTGCTTGGACCTTCCAGTGTGCTGGAGTCAGCATAGGCCTTAGTGCCTATCTTTGCCACAGCTTGACTTGGGAATACATAGCCTGGTAAAATCCAAGAGCTAGCCCACCTTGACAAAGGCCAATCGGGTGAAAAAATGCCGCAGTACAGTCAGAAGGGCATTGGTCATGAATGTTGTCATTTCGTTTCGGAGCTTGGAGTTTACGATGTTTACCTGACTAAACAAACGTTCCAAGAAAGCACTGTCAAGTTTAGCATTTGAGTCAGCACTTGAGACATGTCTCAGCTCATGCACTACGCCGTGGCAGTGGTTTCATTCTACCCAGTATTACCTGAGACACTGCTTCATACAAGCCGGTCCAAAGTTTCATGGTGCGATGACAATGCTACACTACATTTCTTCGGGTTGTTCCCTGGACCCCATGTGTGAGCTCTCCAGAGTGGTGGCATAATCAAGACATGCATACCTGAAACCAGCTCTGCCTTTCAGCTGGTTGCCGTCTTAGCCGGCTAGCGATAAGCCTCCCAAAAATGGTGCACTCATCGTTCTCTTAGGGTGATGCCAAGGCGGTAGCAATATTGTTCAGGGCAGCCAACCTTCCTTCACAACTGTCTCCGTTGGTTTTCCTTTGGCTGTTTCTTCCGCAGCTGTGGCTCTGGCTCTCGCTGTGTCTCTGGCTGTCTATCTGGCTCTGCCTCCTCCTCTAAGTAAACCGACTCTAGTGGGCTGTGAACTGGAGCCTCGTCTTCCGGACAGAATTCCACCTCTTCCACGGGAAGCTCCTAAACACAACAAATGCAATTACTGCTAGCCATAAGCATATCAATGTATTTCCTAGCCAATCAACAATATGTGCCAAGATGTAGCACACGCCATTCCGCCAACCCGTCGAAGGCTTGCGGTCAGCGCATATTTATGGGCCGCCTAGGAGAAAATATATATCTGGACCAGCGGATAGTAACATCTGATCCTCAGTCCGCCAGTTGACTACGGATATACAGGGATGTTCCACAGGTAATTAGCGGATATGCAGGACTCTACTAATAACCATACGCTTGTTATGCATTAGCGTTCTCACTAATTCAGTATGCCGAGATAATTTCAGAGACACCTTTCAGACAAGGATCTTAGGTGCCAGTAAAGGCTAGTCTAAAGGCTTGGCGAGGAGAGGGAAAGTTTCCGTCGCAGCCAAGCTCAGTGTTTCAGAAAACTGTATCTCCGATCACTACGAAATTGGGGAGAGAGATGTACAACAACCAGAGTAAGACACCATAGTTATTTTTATGTCTTAGTAGGGGTAATTTTCTTATCTTTTCTTACAAGGTGATGCACCAACATTGAGCACAACTTCGATTATAGAGCGAGGGTATGGCTTGTTTCTTGGTTCATGAAGTAACAAGAAGGGGACGTTTGATAAACAAAGCACCGTATGGGTTCGAGCCGACCAATGTTCAATTGTACTTGACCATGACTTGTTTAAATTTAGCTCACCGATTCAATTTTGCGCAGAGGTGACTCAGCCTCATCTGACGAGGTTTGCCTATGCACGCGCAATATCCGACATGTCGGAAACAAGGAATGCTTTCTATCGTCGCTCAGGAATGCTACAGTGTTTGGCGCAAAACAAAATGTGAACAGTGGATGCATATAGTTTTCTTGAAATGCTGCCCCTCCTGCACCAAATGGGGGCTGCGAGCAGCTCCGTAAACCCTCGCTCGGTGCATCTTAAACTTCGACGTTTTGCCTCTAGGTGTCGGAAATTATGCACCTGCTGTTCGCATTTCAATTCGTTCCGACTATATTTGTGGGAACTTAGGATAACTGAAAACGCAGGAACACTGCACGTAAATAAATTTAGCTGTCTAAAGCCCTGCTATAAAGTGTTCCGTCCGGCGAATTTACAAAACATTAATGGAGACACAGATTCAGTTTGGGTTTCAAAAGAAAACCAGTGGGCCCTTTCAACGAATCAGCTTTCGACGAGTTGACCTTAGATTCGGAGCACACATAGCAATGAAAGATTTGCATATGAGAGCTGTATTATACCTCTTGCACTCCCAGTATGTGTCCTTTGGGTGGAGATGGGCACCTCTGATTCAGAAAGAAAAGTGCACCACAGAACGTTTTCCCACATAAGTAGGGGCAGCTTGTCCACTTTTGACGAAGGTTTTTTTTTTGTTATTTGTCATCCATATATTGTTGTCTTTTGTTGTTGAAGTGTCTTATTATTTCATCTGAAAGGAGGAAAAAGAAACAGGCATGGCAAGCCAGAAGTGCTAATGACATTGTTGCAACTGTTGTCTCTGGCTGGCAGATGTTTTGTTCAGCAACAACACTTATTTCCACTGGGAACAACGTTCGTTCAATAGTCCAGAAGGCAGGGGTACAGGCTTCTTTTTAAAACATGTTCTTGTCCTCTTTGTGTTTATTCTTTCTGTGTGTGTGTGTTTTTCTTGATGGCTTGTTTTCATTTGCGGTCTGGCGTCTCCCCTTGATCCCTCTCTCTTTGAGGGAGAGGAGGACCCCACCAGTAAGAGGCAACCGTGGTAGGTGTGGCTGTCTCGAAAAACAAAGCCACAATATGGAAGGAGGCTCTTCTCCCACACGCTGGTGTTTTTCCAGAATGTGAGATTCTTCGTTAAATGTTGCAACAGACGTTTCTTGATATTACAATGAACTTTATAGCTTGACTAGATGGACGCTATTTGCAGAGATCATTTGACAGAAAACTCGACTCTGCTGCACCATATGCATGTTCTCGAGGTGTGACTGATGATTGACTACAATTTATGTTCAGTCATGCAGAAAGAGGTAGCACTGTCAACATGAATGGGTGACTCCCAAGGTACTTAGCATGTAAATTAGTAAGACATATTTGCGTTGCAAATTTTTGTGTTTTATACCAATTGGAAGATCTAATGGACGTAGCCATTGTTAAAAGTTGGTAGACTGCGCGAGCGCGGACGGAGCAGGCTCGCTTCGTCCGCGAGGATGTTGCTTGCTCCGTATGGCTGCGAGGATTTTGAAAATAAGGGCTATACTTTATTCCTGCGTCGCTCGCACCTCAAAAACAACAAACGTCAACGATAGCAGAATCACCGTACGGGAGCGAGCTGCTCCGGACAGTCACGTGGTGGACTACGAACCTTTGAGCAAAACCACCGAAAGCGCCGTGCGCACACTGACGGCTCGAGCAATAGCGGTCTGCTACGGACGATCAAGCAGTCCCGAACCAATTGAATATTGCCGTTTTGCATGCCCGATACATTTGACATTAAAAGGTATATGCGCATTCAGATTGACAGCAATGATGTTCGTGCGAAAACGAGTTTTTACACATGGCTTTATTCTACGCACCTGGTCTCAGGGCATCCAGATTCGGAAATCTTTCCTGCATGCGCTTGCAGATATCCTTCCAGATACAGCCTTTGTTCACCACATTCTTATAACCTTCATGATCGATCCTCCACAATCACTCGTGCTCTTCCACCATAAGAAAGAGGACGTGGAATGCCTCCTCGGAGAGTACGGCGTCCGCAGCACGGCCGTTGGTGCGCCATCTTTATCGTCACTCCTTGTTTCGGGGCCGAGGGAGATTCTGTCAGCCACTGACAGCTTCTCTGCGGGTGCCGCGGAGGCAGGCAGCGCGTCACGCGGAACACGTGACTTTAAATTCTGATGACGTATATGCTTCTCCATGGGTAACTCGCAAGCGAATCTCCGTCGTGTGAATACACCATAAAGGTACTATATTACATCTCTCTTTTTCTCTTCTTTCTTTTAAGTCTAAAGTTTGAGTCGGTGTACCGCGCAGGGGTTTTCACTCTTCTGGTACACTGTCGTCGCTACTAACTCTATTCCTCTGTTGTAATAGTCCCTCCTCGTCCTGAACAATATACTACGCGAGATTGTTTCCTTGTGAGAACGATGGCTGGTGCCCACTGGTGACTTGCCTGATTTCTGACGTACACAGGTTCTCCTGGCTTGAGATCAGGCAGTGGCCCGGTTCCCCATTGTAATACTTAGCTTGTTTCTTTTTGTGTTCGAGTAGTTTTTCTGTTGCTGTTCCTTGATCGGTGAGTTCTTTTGCAGGAAGCTTGGATGTGCTGGGAACTTGTGCTCGCGTGTGGCGGTTCATGAGGCACTGCACAGGAGATTTTAGAATTCCGTTCCTCGGCGGTGTTGCACCACTCCAACAGTGTGTCATAGTACTCTTGAGTCCCAAAACAATGTTTGTTCATCAACTTCTTTGCTCCCCCCCCCCCGCCATCCCATTTGATCCTGGGTAGTTGGGGCTTGACGTTACATGAGAGATACTGTGCTGTTCCCAATAGCTGGCAAGAGGGAAGACCGTTGTCCGTGATGATTCATAGTGGCAGTCCATGTAGGTAAAAAGGTAGCTAGCTGCACAGCAGTTTAGTACACTTTGTGCATTCGTCTTGTTCATGAGGTGGACTTCGTAAAAAGGAATCAAAGTCTCTTTTGACAACGAGGGGCGCGGCCGGCTCGGCGTACGTCTGCGCCGGCACCTACGGTTGTCGGCCGCCTGTCGGATAGACGTGTGCGGAGACGACCGCGAAGTCCCGGTCTTCCTTGCGGACCGTGACGCCTGCGAGGTCCTCCCGTTCGGAGCGGTACCTGCTTGCGTCGAGTCTGTGATGTGACACCTTGTTTCGAACGAGAATGGCCGCCTTGGATTGCGTGTTGTCTCATTGTGTAGTGTGGGTGCTGTATTGTGAGTTGTGAATTTCTTTTTTTTGGTGCTCTTAATTCTTATACAAAAATACGTCGAATTTTCTGATTTTTGATGTTTTTATTGAATAGTCTGTACTTTGGACTGTAAGTGTGGTGCGAGGCCATTACAGTTCCACTGTAGTGTCGTGGGTGCTGCTTCGCAAAGGCGGCCAGAAGGAGTTTGGTTATGGCGTGCTAGCACGTTGGGGCTGGGTGCTCGTGGGGATCTGGATCGGGTGGCCTGGCAGCATTTCCTTGCCGGGGAATTTGCTTGGCGTGGGGTGCAGCTCGACGAGGCGCTGCAGCTGCTATAACGTGCGCTCCATCGAGTCGATGGCGGCCAGGATCCGCCGCTCCACGACAAGCAACTGCTCCCGGGGGTTGTTCCCCTCTGCACGGGCTTCTTCTCCGTTGTTGTGATGTCATTCAAACTTGCTCTCTCTTCTCCTGAAGGCATTCTCTCCTTTGCGGAGGGCGGGCAATGGTAGATTTCCCGACGGTACAGGTTATTTCAACCCGTTCAAAAGAGGGGAGAAGTCCCTTGCTGCTGGGTCTTGCCCTTGTGTATGTGTACAATACTCGCTTGCCTTGCCTTGGCTTCTTTTTTTTGTTTTCCCGACGGTGCCAAAGGTCTGCCAACGAGGCTTGGCAGACCTTGTTGGACGGGAGGAGGGAGGGAGGAGGGAGGGAGGGAAGGAGAGGGAAGGGAGGGGAGGGGAGGGAGGGAGGAGAGTGAGTCACGGGCGCCGAGGCGCCCTCCTCTCCCCCGCGTCCCAGAGTGGAGGGGTTGTTCTTTCCCTGACCGCATGTGTTGTTGCCTGCTGCTCCATGGGCTTCGCTCTCCCTATGTGGGCTGCAGGTCCTTCGCTCCTTGCTCAACGTGCTTTCCCCATCATCTGCATCTGGGTTCCTGTTGCTGTCTGGAGTTGCGTCAGCAATTTCCTTTTCTCCGTCTGTTTGGCTGCGGAGGCACTTTTGGTCTCTGCCGAAGTTTTGTTAGTCTGCTTCGGTTTCTTGGCTCTTGTGCTGCGTAATGCCGAGAACTCGTCGGGGTCAAGTGGGGGGGAGACCTTCTGTGGAGGTGCCGGTCTTCCAGACGTTCCCGCTGGGGAGTACCGACCCATTGTTGCGCCGCTGGTGCACGGTTTGGGCCGCCTTCTCTTGTGGTTTGTCTGCTGCCGTGCCTGCGCCTCGGACCAGCTGCATTTGGATGTCCCAACCGCTGCCGTGACTGCCCTCTCCCGCTGGAATGCGGAACAGTTGTGGTAAGATGCATCGTGATTATGCGGGCAGTTTGGGCGCACCGGTCTCCCCCGCGACAGGCAGTCTCCACGTGCGTGGTGGTTCGGGAACGTCGGGCAGAGGCCATGGGACCCGCGTGGCCTCTGCGGGCCACCAAAACTTGGCTTGCCTTCACTCTTCTGCTTCTGCACAAGGCTCACGGAGTGCAGTGCCCATTCTCTTGTGGACGTGATTGAGGCAGTCCTCTTTTTTTACTTCTAGATCCGTACACCTTGGCATCCTGAAGTGCTTTGTGCGACCGACTGTCGCCATTGCACAACATTGTTGTGTAACGTAGTCCATACTTAGCAAGCGAACGCTCAAGCTTCAACCTCGATTCGCCCTGGCTGTCTTGAGCTGTTCCTCTGGACAGACGTGAGTGTTCCTACACTCTTGGTATACAGGATCACTTTCCTTTGGTCCAATATCGCAGCCCAGGCAGAGATTGGACAGGACAACAAAGTCAGCACATAGCCGGAGAACAGTCTAATAACGCTTCCAACGCCTGTTTGCGATGAATGACCCCAGGTCATCCAAATTCCATCGAACGAAACGGTGATTTTTCCAGGATTTCCGAAGCTCGGGTCTTTGTAGAGCGTTCTTACTGCTGCCTTGCACTCGCCATCGCAGTTCCAGCTGCCTTGTGGGCCGCCGGATTGATCTTCTCCGTTGACATGTTTGGAATGTCTTGTGCAGACCTCTTTTGAAATGTTCCAGGGCAGCAACACTGGTATATGACTTGCTGTCACCGTCGCAGTAATTGTTTGTTCGTTCGTTGGTGATACTTTGGATCTGCCAAGTTTGGTAGGCTGATGGTCGTTGAAATTTTCAGGAGGCGATGGAGATTTTGCGAATTCTTTCGGCGAACGAATTTATTTTACAAACTATGTACATTTGCACAAAGTAGGGGAAGTTGGCATGTTCGGATTGAACAGGTCTAACAGATGTCGAAATCAGTCCAAAATCGACCTCCCTCGCCTCGTCCGAGGCTTTTGAAGGCACTCACTCCCTCGCCCTCAAGGAAGTTTCAACCAATAGTTTCAAACTTTTCGGAGTCATGTGGCGTCAACCCTCCAATGGTCGGCTGGGGGCCGACCCGGCCGTACATCAAGTTAGCAACGGCCACGGCTGACAGCGCCGTAACATTGGTACAGCCTTGGGTTCCAGAGAGTGTGGCGCCATGCCAGAGCTCCTGGTCCGAAACTCGATCGTCACTAACGTTCCCTGTGGAACGCTGGAGCACACAAGAAAACACGCGCACACCCAAAACAAAATGCCCTCTTCGCGAAAGAGACAACGTCTTCACCGCGGGGTGCCTGCTCGGGAGGACCGCGGTCACCCGTCCGCTTCCCCTCTTCCTAACACCCCTGCGCGGCCGTGGAAGGAGGACCACCCGGTGAGGGGTCCCTCGCGACTCCTTTACAGTCGCAGAGCATTCTTGTGTACTGCAGGCTGTGTTGAGCGATGGAGCGACTGAAGATCTTGATTGCAGCCGCACCGTCCATGGCGTTCGCTGAGCCCCCAAAGCTTTTCTGGCATGTCAGCTGATGCTTTTCAAGCCACGCCTCGTACTTGTCAGAGTCCTCTTTTGGGCCAAGTGAACAACCGTGGCAGTAATTGCTGATTACAGCAAAGTCCGGCACAAGTCCGGTCTCCAGCTCTATCACCATGCCGACACCGAAATGAGACGTATGCCCGTGCTTATGTCACGTTCCGTCGAAGGTCACGTGCACGTCTAGCAAATCTTCACTATTTGCTGTGCCGGAAAGTAGTCTGCACCGCTTGGGCTGCTTGCCTCATACAGGCCGTCGCCGCCAACACTCACTCGTCATGAATTTTGTTGGCAAGCTCTTGATATGATTTGAGGTGCATCGATCGCGTCATATTCATATGCGCGAAAAAGTTTGTCAGTTTAGTGTGGCCGATACCACAATCCCGAGAACTCGGGACGATGGTGCGGCTAGCTCATTTTGTTCCGAGTCCTCGGTCATTGACGAGTGTGGCGAGTCCGTGATGTCTCCACAACGCGGGCAGACCGCAACGAACCTTTGTTTTGCTTCATAAGCTTGAGGTCTGCTTTGAAGCATGTTGGGCACAGAAGACCGCATATCAAGTTTCCGATCGCGCACACAACAACCAAGCGATACCCATCTAGAGGATCCGCGGTGACGGCAGACTCTGCCTCTTCTTTGCGACATCGTCGGGGTCCGTTTCCGTAAGCAGCGCTACCTTTCGCTCGATGGCCGTGAGCTTGTTTGCTTCTTCCCGAAGTTCAGCTTCTTTCGAAGGCCAAAGATACAGGCTCCGTCGGTGAAGCTATTCGATTGGAAAGCGACGGGTCGGGTGACTGTGGCGGCGATCCGCTTTGCACTGAAGGGCCTCAGATAACGGCGCGGCTTGAATAGCATTGCGCGAGAGGCGTCCGCTTTATCTGCCTTGCGGCTTTGCAGAGCGAGAGCGGGCTCCAAATGCCTCTATCGATTTCCGTTTCGTTTTCGGCATGTTGACAAAAGAACAAGCTCAAACAAACACAGTGGGCAGAACGACCCTCGCTATCTGTTGGCAATGTATCTAACTGCACTACCTCAAGTCTACCGGCGAATCGCCGGCTTCGGCAATATGGCCCCTGACGGCACACCCGGCGATTCGCCAGCTTTGGTAGCGAATGGGTTAAGTAGCTTCTTTTTCCTGTTTCTGTGTGGCTTCCTCCCACCTTCCCTGGGGACCTCCCCCAAATCCACATCACTGCTCTCATCTACCCCTTTGCTTTCCAATGTCCCACTGATGTGCCCACCCTGTTACCCTCTATTACAGGCCTTTCGCCTCGCTCCTGACAGGATTCCTCTCCTTGAGAGCTTTGGGGCCTTCTAAAAAGCCACCGCCTTCCCTGCCATCCGCCACCCAACAGCCCTCCCCATGTAGGGGCTGCAATGAATACCGCTCCCTTCAAAAGTCTGCTCTCTGTTGTTGTGCACCTCTTAATTCATGTCCATCACCTTGAAACCTATCTCCCTTCCCAGTCTCCAGGTGTCCTGGTTTGCGGCTATCACAGCTCTCTCAATGTGAACGCCCTGCCCCTTCTCCTCTGGCACTGTACAGACGTGGATCTGTACGTTGTCCGATGTTGCCCTCAAGTCCCTCCCCCCCCCTGCGCAACTGCTTCCGCACCCCTCCCCCATTCCCTCGTAGTACATCGTTCAGTCGCCCCGCTATCATCACGAGGTTTTGGCCTTCTTCTGTCCCCCGTAGTTTCTCTTTCAGCCCCTCGATCACCGTCCTCATTGTCTGTCCAGCAAACACCCTCAGTCTGGACCCTGGCGTGCCCCTTCACCCTCTCAGCTATTGCCCCCTGCACCTTTCCGTGTTAGAGTCCCCTGTTATGATCA
>JAZHYW010049925.1:0-35831 GCA_037355805.1 Ixodes ricinus
TAATGCTTGAGGCAACCAAAGAGAGGTACTTTTAAGTTTGTCAAGGCACATGCTTTTGGACAACAAAGACCTAGACATTTGCAACAATGGGCACCACCCTGCACAGTGCTTATCAACATCCTGCGGGCAGCTGCAAGCACGTTACTTAAGAACTAGCACGTTACTTTAGAACTATGTGCAAATGAAGACTGACCAGTTGCGGTCTAGAAAAGCTGCAGTGCATCAGAAGAAATTGCAAACTCAAGTGATTCAGTGCACGCAGGGACAAAAATAAAGATGTGTGGAACGAAATGTATGGTGTGTCGCCTTTAATCTTCATGCCAGAGAAAGTTGCCCCAGCTAGACTCAGAGAAAGCACTCTAAAGGTAAGTTACGAGACACCACGTCCTCAAGCTTCAACTACCATTAAAAATATTTTTATGCTCTGCAAGCTAGTCAGGGCTCCAGACTAACTTAAAAAGACACAAAGCAAAAAAATATTGATGCAGGCTACAGCATACAAATTGTTTTACGCGCATCACACTGTAATTTTAGTTGACGGCAGCAACCGTTTTCCCAAACACACGGTCAAGGTGCGTGACGTCAAGGATGAGACGCGCAGGCCCTAAAGTTCTAGTAGGCATTGGCTTGGCTCAATGTTTCAAATGATTTGGAAAGGTTCAGCCGCTCTATTTTAGTGCTGCCGAACCAGCCGCTACGTGCGCTGGTTCGGCGACATTAGTGAGTACCGCAGACCACATTCGGGCATTTTGCAGTAAGCTGCAGAGATGGATAAGCCGCTTGAGCAGAGATCACAGCCCTTTCAAAAGGTTGTGCACCTGCAAATCAAGCAACACCCTGTCTGCTTTGGACAAATCTGTTATCGCGGCCCACCTCAGTACTCTCGGAGCCCATTTGGCTAATTACTTTCCAGAGGTGTGCAATGTTCAGTGGCTTGTGTCATCTTTTCATGTGGACATCCCTGCTTTCAGCAGCGAGTGTTGAGCTCAAGAATGAGTTTCTGAGCTCAGGACAAGCACTGCCCTCAAAGAGAAGTTTGGCACTAATGTTGTTACATTTCGGATGGAGACTGCATCACAGTTCCCCCGCATTTTTGATATGCAGTGAACATGCTGCTTCCTTTTGCGACCACATGTGCCTGTGAGCAGGCATTTTCCACCCTGGCCTATCTGAAGAACAAACACAGGGATCGGTTGGACCCAACAGCTGATATGAGGCTGGCCCTAAGTGGGACTAAGCCGCGGATCCAGTTGCTGTTGCAAACAAGGCAGCCTCACCCTTCGCACTAATATGTATAGATATCTTACGTTGTGCCCCAGGTTAACCCCTCTGCCTTCTTGTTCTTTCTGTAGTCCTCTATTTTGTCTTATTCTATCAGTGCAATAAACTCTTGTTCACTATGTAAACGCATTTATTGCCCAATATTGTCAGTCGGCAAAAAAAAGAGGGGGGGGGTTCCTTGGGACTTTTTGAGGCTTGCTGGGGTTCCCTAGCAAAAGTTTGAGAGCCCCCGTGCTAGAACGACGCCATTATTGCGCAAGTAGTGGTTTAAAGCTAATATTATGCAAGGACTGGGGGCCAAATTGTATGTAGAATTACTCCATTGCCTGTAGCAAGCATTTCGTTGTTTCAGACTATAGAGAGAATACGAATATTCGCCAACTCAAGAAAGGAGCGGTCCTCGTAAGGTTCAACGAGACGCAAGTTGCTGCAAGCGTGCACTAGAGCTCGATTCTGACGGAAACGACTGAAAACAGCAACAAGCGAAAACACAGGTGACATGCAACCCATTGACAGCATTATGGACTCTGCTAGTCTTTCAGTTTGTGACCATGTAAAACTCGCCGTTACACTAGGCTGTGCCATTCCAGCCTCATTTGGCGCGGCAGCATCTTCGGCATGAGGTTTAAAGGGCATCTCCGCCGTAATTTTGATGGTCACCGATTGCTATAAGATTTTCACCATGTATTTGGATGCCCTTCCTGAGCTCGTGTACAAAATATCTCGGAAAAATATTAATTTTCTTAGAAGAAAATGAATTTTGAAATTTACATGTACACACCCAAATCACTTGCTGCCGCCCTACTGGCAACACTGAGCAAGAGCAGCACACGGAGGCTGCCATGATGGCACTGACGTTGCCGTGACGTCACATGTTGGTCAGGGTGCTTGCTTTGTAGCTTGTTGGTGCTAGGACTGTCTGCTTTTTGCTTATGTTATCGGTTTATACAGTTATGTAAGAGCGCGTAATGGCGACTGGAGGAAATTGGTGTTGTGCCGTAGGGTGTAATAACACCACAAAGAAACGCAGCAATGTGACATTTCACAGTTTTCCGACCGACAAGTCTACACGAAAGAAGTGGGTCCTGGCAGTCCGACGTGAACGCTGGCTCCCAAGTAAAAACAGCCGAATCTGCTCCGACCACTTCTCACCGGATTGCTATGACGATAGCGTGCGACTGAGGGAATCTTTCGGGTTGGGCGGGGACGGGCACAGAAAGAAGCTACTAAAATGTGCCGTGCCTACCGTGTTCGCGCACACACAACCCGGACAGCCGCCGATCGAGCGACGAGCGTTTGCTTTATGTCGCTCTGAAATAGCAATCAAGAATGTTCCGAACTATATTTTTGGGAGTTCTTAGCGTGAACCCCGAAGTGAGCGAGCGTGAGACATGGCGGCGGATCACGAATGCAGCCGCCGCTGGCGGTTCCCTCGGAGGCGATGCCGGCGGATCGTATGAGAACGGGTTATCGTCATCGTCCTCAAAATCTAGCAGCATATCCTCATCGATGCCCGATTTAGACGAGCCTGATGAGTCCATTTTTATCCGCGGCGCGAACACAAAACAGTGACCTGCTGCCAGGCTGGCCAGGCTCAAACTGCACACGGGCGAGTACCACGAGTACCATATGTGACGTCACATCAAAATGGCGGACCAGTCGAGTGGCAAGTAAGTTTCGGTTTCGGTTTCAGCGTATTTTAACGATTATAAATTATGTAAACAGTTTTTTAATGATTTAACCGCTGCTATAGGCTAAATTTTTAGTACCCTTTCCGAAAATATGTTTCGATAAAAACGCTTAAATTGACGGCGGAGCTGCCCTTTAAAAACCCTTTCGTCTTCCTTGTTCAGATTACGCTGGACGTACTGCTGCTGCCGGTCTCTGACAACAAATCAAGTTTGGGCAACAATGCTGCGTCCTGCGGCCAGTATCTCCCTTTCAACACCGGCACTACGTCATCGGGAGGGATAGCGTCGCTGGTGACCGACAGCGACAACTGCATCTATGAACTTGAACGTGGCTACTTGTTTCCGACCGAGCGACCACCATCGTCAAAGACATCAACTTCTGAGGCTACAAAAGGCGCAGCGAACTGCACTTCGACATTGGGTGCGGCAGCGTCTTCGGCATGAGGTTTAACAACCCCTTCGTCTTCCTTGTTCAGATGAGCAAAAACTGTGGAAAGACCTTCCGTAGTGATAATGTCTGCTTGGTCATGCTGCCGTGCCCACGGTCCCTTTATCTTCTGCTGTGTAATGTGATTGCCTTCCTGAGAATGCTCCTTTTGCTAAGTGGGGACGTCAAGTCCAACCCCGGTACAGACACTGCAGCTATTCTGCAGCAACTGAGTGCTATTGCTAAGGACATACAAGATATTAAGAGTGAAAAGGTCACAACAAATGAGAGACTTTCGGCCATCGAGCTGAAGTTAGAAAGCATCGGCACTCTCCAGAAAAAATATCAGTGCATGTCAAGACAAAATAACGGAGCTCGAAGCGAATGTTAGAAATCTTACAAAAAGCCCGATGATTTGGAAAACCGCAGCTGACTTCTAACTTGTTAATATACGGCATCAAAGAACAGGATAACGAAAACAGTGAAATTCTTGAAACGATAACAGTCGCTGACCGATTATTCGGACTTCGCGGGGACCGAAAAAACGTCCGAATAATAGAGCAGTCCAAAAATCGGCAGATTGAAAAACTTGCCTTTATTACTTCCAAGTGGGCTTAAAATTTTAAGCCGTAAATGGTGTCTCGTGTCAGGTTACACCTCCGTTTCCGTTCGGCAACTTTCTGTTAGCTTGAGAATCGCTGCCTTCTTTTCTAGCGTTATGGTCAAGTACTTTCTGCGCTTCTTAACGACACATCGCGGTGGCAGAACAACAGATGGGGCCATGACGTCCAAGCCAGCGTTGTCCGAACAAGATGAGAGACGCAAATCCACGAGTGGCGAGGCAGCTGCCACTGCCTCGCCATCGAAGTAACCAGCCGCGATCGGGGAGAGGATCCTCGACAACTGACGTCTCTCCCCACCACAAGAAGAACTTTACTTCAGGTATTGAAAGAATTCGCCGGCTCGGAAAAAGATTGGCAACAAAACTCGGCCGATTATCTTTAACTACTGGACAGCAGAGATAAAACAGTGATACTAAAGAACTGCGTGAAACTAAAGGGTACAAACTTTTCTATAAGCGAGGACTTTTCCCGCCCCGTAGAGGAAATACGAAAAAACCTGTGGAACAGTACCAAAGCAAACCGAGATAGCAAAGGTAAGGTCTGTCTTACTTATGATAAGGTCAAAATAAACGGACAAGTGTATGCGTGGGACGAGGCAAAAAATGATAAAGTTCCCATGGTTGAAAAAACGCAGTAACGGACCAATACTAGCAGGTGACTATGCAACAAGACTGCACTTTCGTTGCTTTAGTTTTCCAGTCTTTAGTTTGACTGCGTTAGACCACTGCGAACCTCCGCAATGCCTACCAGGTGCGGTGTTCCGTTGTGTCCGAACTGTTCTCCAGGCAGCTGTGGCATGGCGGCATGGCATAGGCATAGTTCACATTAGATAACTTCTTGACCTGATGAACAAACTTTATTTTGTTTTGAGTTGTCATGTGCTGTCTAAACAGTCCACGATAAACAACGTTTCTGAGGGATAAATAAACTTATGTCATACATTTTAGAAATGTTTCTTGAGTGGCATACCTGCTTATGATCAGTAGGCCTATGTAGAGGAAATAAACAAATATCTGCTTTGTATATGTAGCCATTTATATGGCAAATCGTAATTTTATCTTGCATCATATTTACAGAGCAATTCACTCATAACAATAATGAGAAAACCCAAAAATTCTATTGTTACAAGCAATATTGTATTCAAACTAGAAACATCTTTTTTAGCCTAGAAACTCTAGAAATTGATTGTTATAAGCAGTAAATCGTTATATATGGTATTGTATGAAGTGGATTGCACTATAGATGAATTTCTTATAACTCAAACTTCGGATAATTCAAACCAAATTTGTGGCTTCCTGGAGTTTGAATTAATGAGAGTCTACTGTAAATAGGGTTGCCTTGCACAGAATGTTCCTCAAGATGTATTAGTCAACGGCTTGGACGTGAATGAGGCAATAATGCTGTATTCTTTTTCATAAGGTGAGTACAAAAGTTACTCATTAACTAAAAAGATTGGCAACATTTGCAGGGACGATGCCACTACAAGGAAAGAGCCAGGCAACAAGGAGAGAGAGTTCATTGTTTTTGAGAGTTGCCTAGGACAGTTGTTTGCATCATGCCAGACATGCTACAGCAGCTGCACCGTGTCCTCGAAAGAGGCACGCTCCCGGCTGTGCGTACCTGTTGCCCCGCCAACACACGCACCGCCGGGACAGCCAGCCGTACATCAAAAGAAGGGCTGTTGGAGACCTGCTGCTTCTCCAACAAGAACCCTACGGCTGTGGCGTTTCATGAACATTCAGGTCATCTGCAGGAAGAACTTCTTCAATTACCAGCGGGACATCCTGACTCCAACAGTTAAACAGCCGATTATGATGCTATCCGATGATCTTCACCTGATGTGCTACTGCACCCGTATGCAGAGTTGACACAAATGTGATTACAGTTCCCACGAGATGAGCGTTAAGTCACAACAGAATGAAATGAAAATTTGTTCATAGCTGCACAGTGCGCAAAAGAGTCTCTAACTTTATGTGATCGTCTAATGTTAGATTATCGCATGATGTTACGTAACCACAGAAGGTCAAGCAATCACATACAATTGCGTGATTACAGAACGGTGATTGACACCATGCAGCTAAATGACAAAAACTTATTTATTGGGATATTTCCGAGTCTGCCAATCACAACCACCGCTTTTCCCGCTCCGCTAGTGTTGTTTCTGCTGCTGTTCAACACGCGAAGCTCAAGAGTATGCTGCTCTATGCGACTTGTGGCATGCGTATCGTGACACCAGCACGTGCACATGTGGTCAAGGCACGAGCCGATTTCCATTTTCTTTGGCTCCGGAACAATTTAACTGTCATATTTGTACCTTCATCTCAGGATTACATCTAGTGACAGAATGTGTGCAGTGAGAGGTGGGTGGTTAGAAGCTCGTAGACCCCATAACACTCCCACCAAGGCGTATTCAAGGCACTGCACACTCTGTGCCACCAGATGTGAAACGGAGGTTTTTAATACAGAATGTGTTTGCGGCTAGCTGCTAGCACTTCATGTAACACTATTCGGAAACGGATGCCTGAAACAGCAGGTTGTTACGGAAGCGACACTCGAAGCTATTTTTGCAAGTTGCATTTATCTTCAAAATGTTTGTCTCATGTCTTCTGCTGTGTTCATCCCACAATTTTGTATACACCTTCTTGGAATTTATTTTTGACTCATTCACCTAGCATGTGTCACCGGGGAATGTTGCAGGGCTAGCTAAGCTACGGAGTTACCAATGCACCTGGCTACTGCATGTAGTGCACAAAACAACCAGTGTGGCTAACGAAAGTATCTTTTTCTGCTTTCTGCCGACTGCACAGTGTGAGGCGGTGAGCTACAGTGGGAACATGGAGAAGGAAGGCCTGATCAGGTCTCTCGCCTTCATGCGCAAGAAGATGACTGCAGTCCCTGGCCACCGACAGGCATCGTTCCATTGCCAAACACATGAGAGAGAAGGAACCAGCGATACTCTACTTCTTTGATGTCTGGCATGTCTCGAAAAGTAACTGCCATTTGTTAGGACTCACCGCCCCTATACAATCAAGTAACTTACAGTGTTCACCAATGGTGTGAACACAGTGTTTTGATGACTTCGGCAACCTTCTGCAGTATTGCTCGTCGATAAACAGACACAGTGCCTAAAGTCTTCCACCAGCGGCAGGGGGTCTCTGTTGGGGTCACCTCGAGGGGGCATTAGTGGGACGTATTTTGACAACCAGCTTGCTTTCAACTAATATCATGCACATGCCTCCAAACACTGACACAGCCTTCTGCTGCGTCAGCAATTGGCTGAGCTAGCCAAATGCTGCTTCAGAAACTCACCTAAATAATTTGGGCTGTACCTACGGGTTTAGTTCTCAACTTTGCCGCTAGGGATGCAACGGTTGGATCTACTCCCCAAAGGGTCCGTGGGGGGTCTGAGATCCCCCGTGACCCCATTGACTTGAAGTACTGAACGGACAGCTTTGTTGTCAGTTGTCAACAATCACCCAAAGAAAAGCTGCTAACAAGCTGAATTTAGCGTGCCTCTGAGCACTGCAGGTTAAATGTTTGCTTATTGGCTCTAAATGTTTCCTCTTTTTTTTTTTTTTTTTTTGCCGTTCATACTAGCTCTGGTACTATTGGTAAAACAAAAATGAGATGGCCCTGGAATTAGGGGAAGGCACCGTTTCACCTACAAGGTACAGACTATCATCTATTTATCTTCTTTAATGGTTAAATCCCGACTATGAATATCTTCAAGTTACTGTTTCAATCATGCTTCTGCAGGATAATATTTTCCGGCATTCTTAGTGTACTCACACTGTTTCCTTCTAGGCTATGAGCAGTAGAAATCATGTTCTAACAAAAAAATTAAAATTTTAATTTAAACTCTAATTTATGCATTAAAAGAATTAGGGGAAAAGGGCATCAAAATGTTTTTGTGAGTGATGCTTTCTCTATTGTTGCTGAATGTTTTATTCCACACCACTCTTAGGAGGAGTCAGGCTACTGCTAACGTCTTGCACTCCTCAAACAGCAGGCATCAGCCTGAGCACAGCCAGCAAGAGCCACGAGTGTGATTTGATTGCCGACCGGGCCCAGACAGCTGTCAACCATATATATACTGGTGTGCGGCAGTTAGCCGGGGCAACCCTGACCTGCTTGTGGATGCATGGACCAGCATGAAAAGGCTAGTGGTCAACTTCCACACAGACCACCCTGATATCTACACCAGGTGCTTCCACGGGCCTGTCACAGGTGGCGAATGGCTGGTCAGTAGGCATTTCACATACCTCTCAAAGTTCTACACAGTATACTAAATGGCAGAGAGGTTGAAAATTATTCAATCATAAACACTAATGCTGAACAAACTTTGGATGCATACTCACATGCTAAAATGAGTGAATTAAATTTTCTTACAGCTAGCCCTCATTCTTTGCTCTATATTTTTTTAGACACACCTCGACATGCGAGGTTTGTGGATGTTGTGACCTCTGCCAGCTGTCGCCAGACACTCAGACATCAACCCCGGAGTTCTCCCACAGCGTACTCAAACGCTTTGCATCCAAAAGGGCTGCATTTCGCACAAAAGGCATGCTTGCCAGGTATGTACACTATGTACACGGGGGAATAATTCAGAGGGCAACCTCTCAGGCGCTACCATACCTGCCACCCTAGCAATATAAAAATTCGGGAGACCGCCGCGCAAGGGAAAAGGAAAAAAGATTGAGGCATATTTTTTTTTTTTTTAGTTTGACAAGAAACCATGTAAGAGGCACTCTGCGCGAATTACACTGTCTTTGCAGTTGTTTTGGAGTAAGCTGCCGGTGGTGCCCTGCCCTTCTACGGCACGAGCATGGTTCTGGTGCTTTCGTGAAGCGATGTGTATCTTGATGTTAAGCTTGCCGCCGTGCGAAACGCTCACACATCACAGGCGCACATGGTACAGAATCCATACTTGTCAGCTTTCCGCGAAGCGACAAAGCACGGAAACTCAGTCGCGTATGATCTCAGAAATACTTGCAAGTACTTCTTCTTGGCTTTTGAAAGTGCCATCGATCGTTCCAACAGATAAGTGGTTCCAATTAAACTCGGGGAAACACGAAGAGTAGTTTGACGTTCCGCACCTCACTCGACGACCTGACAAAGCCAACTGAAGCCTAGCGCACCCATGGTCATTTAAACCGTGTTCCAAAATGCGCTCTAACTTCAGGAGTAGAGGTTTCGTGCCTTGGCGTCTGAAAATCTACCCTCGGTTTACGCTACTGCTCTGAGTTATCACGTGGTAACTTGCCGGAGTAACCTAAACCTACTCTCGAGCAACTCGTAATGACACATGCGTGATGATTATAGCAATAAGGCGTCATAAAGAAAAAGAAAAGCTACGCCGGATACTTTTCGGGAGATTTGAGGTCGCGTCCGTACAATCGGAAGGTGTGATCAAAATTCAGGAGGCTCCCGGACAATTCGGGAGAGTTGGTAGGTATGCGCCACCCACCTAGCTAATATGGAAGTGGTACCTATGACTTTCTATGTGCATATCGGCACTCCGCTTATTTTTTGGTTTTTATGTAATATGAAACCCTTCAGTTTTTTTATGTTTTTTCATGCCAATGATTTTTTATTTTAAAATTTCACTTGGTCATGACATCAAATGTGGCCATGTCTCAGTAGAACGAACAGGTCACAAAATATTCAAGGCCACGTATAGCTACCAACACACAGACTCACATGATGAGATGGAAATTTTTGCTTAAGGAATGCCTAAAAATGCAGATTGTATTTTTCTGCCAAAAACATTGAGCAGCATATCAAAATGCTCATCACATGAGGATTCAGCACCATACTCTAACTGCATTCCCTATTGCTGTAGAACCTGCATGGCAGCACTGCACTTCAACGAAAACGGCAACAGGAAGCAGGCCATCTCAAGAACTGGTCGAAGGCAGCGGAAGCGGAAGCCGCCCAAAGCTAAGAAAGGGCACCCCACCGTTGCAGAAGACAAGACCAAAGCCACGCACAGTAATTCAGCAAGCATTTCTTTCTATAGAGCTTTCAAATGTATTCGAGCATTACGAGACTGATTTGCTGAGTGACAATATTCGGTGACAGGTTAATACATGCGAAGCTCTGCCCACATGTTTTGCAACCGTCTCAACTTCCTCCACTGTTCAGAAATTACTAGTTGTCGGCTTCATGTAGGAGCAAGACACCAATGCTGTAGAGTGAAGCTTGCAGGTGTAGCCGCTTGACAATATCATACCGTTCTACCTTGTAATGAGTGTGCTAAGTGACAACCCCTTTTTTTTTTTTCAGTTTTGCTAACGGCACGATAAGCTGTTGGGTGTGAAAATTGGGCAGCTGAGGAGCAGAAATGCCAGCCTTAGATACTTCTTTTCCAGAGATCAGTGCATGTGAACAAAATATTAACACCTGTTGCGTGCCTCACAAATAAGTGGACTGTTCTGTGCACTAATAACCTACTCATAGTGGAAATAGTTTCCTGGTGCTGCCCATTTTGCATTGTAACTCATTGTAACTAAAACCTGTGCACATCCTCATTTTTTATTTTGTCTAGACAGTACTCTCCACAAGAATTTGTATGAATATGTTTTGCAACCTACGTCCCTGGTGGCTCAGGCTGTCCTCATCTGCGAGGAGATTGGACCCCTGAGGGAAGTGTTCAAGCGAGATCGGGAGATGCCACGCCTGCCGTACATGAGTGAGGGCTTTGAGCCGTTTTGGCAAACTATCCATATTGGCATATTAGCCTTTTTGACAACTAGCCGTTTTGGCAAAAGAGTACCAGTCATAACCGTCTAAGACTTCCCCTGCAATGCGACGTATTATTCAGTTATGTGGGGTGTGTTGGAACTATTTGGCTCACGCAACGGAAGAGGAGACCCTACGAGAAAGACAAAGAGGCAAGGAAAAGGTGCGAGCTGCCAGGACGCTGAGAGAAAAGAAAAGAGGAAGGGTGGGTCCCCAAGCGATGTAAAAAATGATGTATTTGATGAAGTTGAACCAGTAGTGTAGCTTATGAGTTTTAATCAGACTGAAGCGTCAAACTTAGACTGAAAGATACCCGTCACGTTGGTGCTGAAACCCGGGACGTTTACTGAACTGGACGGTCAGTCAAAGCGTTGACTAACCAGAACTCAAGTCTTGACATCGGGCGCTTTTCGATCCCAAGACAGCTACGACTAACCGGCTGGCTAAGCTGGTTTGCAAGATCCAGGGACCACAAGACCGCAGCATGGACCAACTCGCCGCGAGGTATCTCTGCCTCGACCCGCCAGCAATGCAACCCGGCTATGAAGGGAGTGAGAGCCCGCAGCTGGACGGGCCCATTACAGTGGGAGAACTTGAGCACGAGTCGGAAAACACGAGGAAGACGGCAGCACCTAAGCACCCTTCCATCGCAGCCAAACTCCTTTACGATTTAGAGGAAGGAGACCCGAAGGAGCCCACCAGGCATTTCAATGAAGAATACTGAGAGAAAGGTATAACACCGGATATCTGGAGAACGGCCAACGTGCGACTTGTTCCCAAGTTCAACAAAGACCTCTTGCTGGAACATTTACGCTGGATCTCGTTGACTTCCATGTTTGGGGAAGGCGTTCGAGCGTGTCATTAACACGAGGCTCGTGAGACATATCGACAAGAAGCACCTCCTACCGAACACACTGTTTGGATTCAGACCGTACACATCCACCTAAGATGTACTGCTACGGTTATATAAGTACCCCTAAAGGGATGCTGAACCGATATCTAAAGTTGCCAAAATAAGCCCCGGACAAGCTTCCCGGGACTGCACTATACCTAAAAATGCTATTCACGTAAAGGCATGGCGATCGGATTATTATATTTCTTGGTATGACGAGCGCCGATTGAGCCAAAAGCGCCAGAAGCCTCCAACACACGCGAGGCCCCCTGGGATTACTCGCAACGGAACTGACGTCAACATATCTGTGTTTGCCCCGGTTCGAGCTGGTTCGAGCTGGCCGGCGTGCCACAGCGTGGAAGGTTGCGCTTTGAACAATAGAAGACGGATGCCTGTCGCGTTGGAAGTTTGCCAACTGAAATAATCCAGCCAAGTTAGCCGCGCACTATTTGCCAGCCACCCCCAGTCCACTCCTGCACCTGCGTTGCAGGGACGGCAGCGGCGGCTTCGGTCTGTGGATTCTTCGGAGTTCGGCGATTTCTTTTCCGTCCTGATACTTTGGCCATGACGATGTACGACAGCAGTGGCAGCGGCGTGCCCTTGGACGAGGAGAACGAAGAACCGCCAAGGAAGAGGCCGAAAGTGGTGCCGTATGCCTGTGACCCGTCAACGTCGTCCGACAAGAGCGATATAGCAGCCCCTGAAGGCGTACAGGTACAGCGCGACGATGGACGGCAGCTACACAACACACTCTGGTGAGGATGCGCATGTTCTCAGAGTTGCGCGAACCTCAGTCGTAAGTAATAAAAGATACAGGCGAACTGGTGGCCTTGCAACTCGTGGAAAATAAGACATTGTACAAGTAAGGGACGATACGTTGAACAGTGTATGCGTCGGAAGTACAGCCGGCCACAAAAGCGTACCTGGAACGCGGAACGCGGAGTTCTAAAGGTACGGCGGACGTACCCAATCAATTTTCTTAGCGCGATGTTTGATATTTGCATTTGGGGCACCCCACAAAATGTTAAAATTAAATGCTTATCATTGCCATGTGAGCACCAATGCCCCGCCGTGTTTTCCGCGCTTTAGTCGGTGCTCGCTCTCCGAGCATCTCCAAACTGCTCGGTGCTCAGCTATCTGCTCCAAGTACGAACCTTCGGCGCTTACGTGCCTTCGCATATCGTCTCCTCGGCGCTCAAAATTTCATTCGTACTATGTGGTTCGTGGAGACCAGGTAAGAGTTGGTCGTGATAAAGACATGAAAAGGACTGACAGCGTCTAATGTGGGCGGGCAGCGGCTACCGCCTGCCGGTTTGCTGCGATAGATTGACAGTCGTACACAAAACTGTACCAGTCGTACACAAAACTGTACCAGTGTTGTTTCGGAGCAGCTTTCAGTTCACTAAATGCAGCAAACTTGTCCCGAACTTTCATGTTCTTGACAGACACACCACGCGTTGCGACACACAAGAATATTAGGTTTGACAATCTTTTGGACCCCGGGCGAGATGGAAGGTGCGTGGCCGAGTTGTTCGCAGATTATTTTAGGTCAGTTTACAAGGATAGTACGCACTCCAGATACACCGCATCGCTCAACCCGTCCCAGTTCAGCAAACTGGTGAATTGCATCCATGTCGATGAAGAATGTGTCGAGCTTTGCATTAAGAAAATGAAAGGCACATTATCTTCTAATCACGACGGAATACCAACCGCAACTGTCAAATCTTTTCGCGGACTGTTCATACCCATATTATCCACAATATTTAATAGCTCTTTAACTCTTTAAGGTCTGGAATATTCCCCATAATGTGGAAAACCGCCGCAGTGGTTCCGGTTTTGAAGTCAGGAAGTAATGGTGTTGTACTTAACGACCTGCCTATTTCCCTTCTTTCTTCATTTTCAAAGCTTTTCGAAATGGTAGTTTATCAATTCCTGTCCTTTCAAGTTATGCAACGTAATATTTCCTAACCAACACGGCTTCAGCTCTGGCAGATCAACAACCACTAATCTTGTAACTTTTATGTTGACCGCAGCTTGGGTGGTCTGTAACAGGGGTCAGCTTGACGTTATTTACTTTGAACCGAGCAAGGCTTTTCATGTTGTTAATCACATGATGCTATTGTCTAAGCTTTCCACCTACGGTGTGTGCGGCTCATTATTTGAGTGGCTGAAGAGCTATTTGCGCAACAGAAACGCATACATACGTGTCAACAATTCGTCATCTTCGATGTACAAGACATGCTCTGGTGTTCCTCAGGGATCTGTCCTGGGTCCCCTTTTGTTTTTATTTTTATAATTGATGTTTCCCGTGTTATTTCAAATTCCATGTTTCTTCAATACGCTGGTGATATAAAAATCTACAAGGAAATAGTGAAGCCAGAGGATTGCACTAAGCTTCAGGAAGACGCATGTTCCTTCTTCGGGTGGTGCTTACATGATGATCTTTGTTTACACCGTTCTAAAACAAAGGTCATGACTTTCTCGTAAGACGCATAATACCTCTTGTTTATATAATATCCACGGCGAAATCCTGTCTCGTGTCAATGAAATGAAAGATCTCGGTGTCATCTTTGACTCAAGCCTGAGGTTTGATGGCCATGTAACCAAGGTGGTCAACTCGTCTCTCCGCATTTTGGGTGCCGTATGTCGTGTAACGAAAGAGTTTAAAAACCCGCCTGCGTTTCTCACATTGTACTGTTCTCTGGCAAGGTCACAGCTGGAGTACGCCTCGGTTGTGTGGAATGAAATTTCCCAAACAATTTCTGTGGGGATTGAGCGAGTTCAAAAAAGTTTAATTTCTATTGTGAAGCATCGCTATCTTAAGAAGAATGTACCTCGTAAGAATTACAAAGATGCGCTAAAACTTTTAAATTTCTTAGCCTGCATCGGCGTCGGGAGAAAGCAGATTTGTTAGTTTTGTTTAAGGTCATGCACGGCCTAACTGATTCACCATACCTCTTGTCTCAAGCGAGTCTTAGAGTTCCATGCAAACGTACACGTCTTCAGTCATCTTTTTATATCTCTCGAGCTTTTAATCAACTAGTCCCAATCCTCAGGTTGGCTGAATGTTATAATCGTCACTCGAAAGTACTTGAAATATTTGACTCGTGCTATTGGGCTTTCAATCAATTTATTGTAAATCTTTAATGCTTGAGCAGGACTGAAAAGTGCTGAATGTCCGACTGTGTGAAATTAATTGTTTTTACAATATGTGTGCGTTGCAGATGTCTCGCTGCTTCGCATTCACTTTGCACACTTCTACTTCCCGTCGAACATCTGATTCTCACCAGCAGAATTCCTATCTCTGTAACCCTTCTGCATTTGTTGGGTCTTGTGTAAAATTGTGTTTTTATTAATTTGTAGTTATAAGTGTGCCAGCACCGAAACCGCGAGGTTGTTCCTGGGCACTTTAATAAGCATTGATTGATTGATTATTATTATTATTAATATTATTGGGATGAGTTTACACTAACTGTCAAAAATGCAACGTCAATATTTGATGTTTTTGTCCTTACGGAAATCAATGTTAAAGACGTTTCCTGTAATGAATTCCAAATACCAGGGTATAATGCACACTTTTACACACGTCCGGTTGGCCGAGGAGGAGGAGGAGGAGGAAACCACTAGGTTTAGTAAGCAGTTCCGCCTTTTAGGTGGCAAGCTAGAAAAGTTATTACTAGTGATGGGCCGAACTTTTGCCGAATCGAAAGTTCGGCGCCGAATCTTGGATTCGGCTAAGCCAACTTTTGCCGAACTTTTCGTCAAAGATTCGGCAAAAATACATTGTTACCTGACTTAACATTGATATTGAGATTTTTCTGGCGAAAAAGGTTTCATGTCTTTTTTTTCTTAACTTAAATGCAACATGTAATGCTTATTGACACATTTATTACTAAATAAGGTGATATTCTACAAGATAATTGTATCGGTGTCGTTTTGTGTGTTTACTGGCAATTTTAGTGACTGCTTGCAGAAGTGGCGTGACAACGAGGTTGGGTAGAAGCGAGAGTTTCGGTTTTGAGGCATCATCGCAAGCCTGCATGTGTGTGTACATTGTTAAAATGAAGGCAATAATACTACGCTCTTGCTCTGGTAATCACCGTTTCGTGTGCGAAAACGATGTAACGGTTGCTGAGCCTTCAGCAGCAGAGATAACAATATTATCGTATTTGATATTATTGTAAATATGCATGTTTTTCGATTTGAGTAACTTAAGCGTCAGCTTTGGATAAAAATGTGCGTCCCATGCTCGCAACCTCTCGTTTTTAACCTTTAAAATGCGGGTTTCTGGTGTTAGGACATACACGGACGTTTAGGAAGACGTCTGAGCATTTCAGTTCTGTTTAATTTCATGCAGATACATGAAAATCGCGAAATAACACTAATTGAAAAAGCAATATTATTTTGTTTTTGGTACACACTACTTCTGAGCCGAAAACAGAATTGTTATAACTGCGAGGAGTGCTTTAAAGTAATTGTCGGCCAATGTTTCAACAACCTCGTTTCATCACTGGAAAGGCCACATAAAAATCAACGTTATCCACTGTATATATCCAGAATGCACCGCATCATTTGTCACTTGTGCAGTGGACTGCGTAAATTACTGTTCGATCTTCTATTCTTGAGGCAGAAAATATTGAAGACAACCACACTCCGCTCACAAACGCACAGTTACCGTGTTGCCTACACCACACATCGCCGTAACCGCTCAGTTGTACTACACTGCACGATGGTAACTGCACGACTGCACGGCGTCCATTTGCAATCCACGGCCCGGCCGCGTTCTCAGCGGTGCGCAGACACTTGCCGATTGCCGAATCTTTGCCGAACTTTCCTTCAAAAGTTCGGCATTTGCAACTTGCCGAATCTGAAGTTCGGCAGATTCGGGTCCATCCTAGTTATTACTGTGAGGCGGCGTCGAAACGACCATGATTGGTATAACAGATGATATTATGTCATCTATAAAATCTAAAGATGCCCTTTGGGCCCGTTGTCGCCGGTCTCCAAATAATGCCCAGTTGAAGGAAGAATTCCACATTATGCGAAACCGCATAAACGCGCTTATTCGTTCAGCGAAGAGGATATACTTCCGTGAAGCGTTTTTTAAAGCCCGATCAAATATTTCCCAGACATGGTGTTTGGTAAACCAGTAGCGAGGCAAAGGTGTGAAGAGGTCGATTGATGACACACTTGAAACAGTTTTTGGCAACGACACTAAGAAATCGGTAGAAGATTTTAATAAATTCTTTGCTACGTTCTCCGGAGTAGCCCGTGACACTTCTCTAGTTGCAACAGGTGCTTCAGATTCAAACTCCGTCTCGGCTTTCCTTCCCCAAATGACCGAGCCTGATCTTCGATCCCAGCTTTTCAGTTTCAAGGCAAACAAGGCACCTGGTGTAGATGGCATCAGTGCGGAGGATCTAAAGAGGAATTATGATTCCATAAAACTTGTGGTCCTCCATATGCTAAATGGTTTTATTTCTTCTGGATACATCGCCGACACTTTGAAGAGCGCACTAGTGAAGCCTCTATTTAAAGGAGGAGAACGCAACAAACTTGACAACTATCGCCCAATTTAAATTTTACCTTGCATAATACAAATATTGGAAAAACATATTCTCGAAACTATGACGGCTTTCCTTGATAGGTTTGACATTATTTCACCTAAACAATATGGCTTCGTTAGTGGGCGTGGGACCCAGCCGCTGTTAGAGAACTTCACAGATGAATTGCATCTCGCTTTCGAAAGAATCAAGTCGCCTGCGCTCTCTTTATTGATGTTTCCAAGGCATTTGGTACTGTAAGTCATAGCATCCTGCTGAAAAAATTATCCAACCTTGGATTCCGCAATCCTTTCTTTTCTTTACTACAAAATTTTTTAACTGGTCGGACACAAGTAGTTTCTATAGCCAATAACCGAAGCTCCAAAATTGACTTAAAGGCCGGTGTTCCCCAAGGATCTGTTTTATCGCCTCTCCTTTTCAACATCTTTGTTAATGACATGTCCAAAGCAATCGCCGCTTGTAGCCTTTTCCAATACGCAGATGACACGGTTTTGCTCTCGGTCCACCTTAATCCGGCTACTGCAATCACTTCACTGCAAAACGACACTTGCCGTTTACATGACTGGTTTGAAGCAAATTGTCTAACAATAAATGTATCTAAAACCAAGCTTGCCTGCTTTCATAATCCCCTTAAAATTCTAACGTCCAACCATCCCCTTTTCATGCATACGTCTGGGTGTATTTCTTGCAACTGCAGTCCTGCTAACTTACGTTGATAAGGTTAAATATCTTGGGATAGAATTTGACAATGATTTGTCATGGAACACTCATCTCTCACAGCTTTGCAGAAGACTGCGGAGTGTGTCCTGTTTGCTGTACAATACACGATCCTTAATACCTAGTTCAACAAAAAAACAATAGCTCAAGCATTAGTATACGGAATTTTGCGGTATGGTATAACAATTTTTGGACATAGCTCTGGAGTCTGGTACCAAAAAATAGATACAATTTTGAAAGGCATTTTTAGAAGCATTGTCTATGGACCAGCATTGCAAACCGAAGACGAAAAACTCGCCAACTTAGGTTTGCCCTTCTTCAGGGCTTTTTTGGTTCAGACTGTAGTCCTTAAGTATTTTTGGAGCGATATATATAAAATACCCCATGTGGCTACTAGATCACTTAGACACACAGAACGATTTAAGGTACCTTTTGTCACTACAAAATACGGGAAGAAGGTTTGGGACTTCTATGTACCAGCGATTTTCAACAGCCTACCAGACGACGTTTATGGTGGGACTCCTTGAAGAAACTGAAACGAGCACTCCAAGATCTCAGCAAACATCATGAATTTGTGTGTCTGTGTGTGTGTGCGTGACCCTGTGTGTGTTTTGCGTGAACGCTAACAAACGTGATTTTGTTTTCTCTTCTTTCTTTAATCATCATCGTTAATATCATAGCGTGGTAACAGTTGCCTGAGTCGGGAACTACAAATCAGGGGGACATTTTGTACTCATGAAGCGAAGGGTGCTGTCCCACAAGTCATCCAACTGGCTTTGACAGACCCGTATTTCTACCAAGTATGATACCTGCAAAAAATAAACATTATTATTATTATTATTATCATTCGCTGCGGGATGCCGCCCAGTACGGACGCATGCTGCGTCTGTCTCCGTGTGTTTTTCGGGAGACAGCCCAGATTTCGCTGCACCAAGTGCCGCCATCGCGTACATCAGAGATGTTTAATGCTCGCGGCCGAGGAGCTCTTCTTCTGACAAGTGGGGCAAGCCCATTTATCTGCAGCCACTGCGACGGCTCCCTACCTGCTAGCCCTAACGAAGGGGATGTTAGGGCTAGCGAGGAGTACGACCCGGCGAGCAGCTTGCCGGCGACAACGACGACGGCGACAGCCAGAGGGAAGGCGGCTCCCCATCGCCCATTTCTTCCTGCACGGCTCGCGCGGCTGCCCAGCGCGGTGACCTTGAACAATCCCAACAGCTTCTGCACAATCTCTCCTCGACGCTTTGGAGGGGATCTCGTTCCTGACGGACCAGGTGGCCTGCCTGACCGAGGAAAATAGGCGGCTCAGGAATGAATGGGCGCGATCCACGGAGCAACAAACGTTGCTTGTCTGCTCGCTCCGGGACGAGGTCAAGGCTTGTCGCGCTCAAGTTGCAGGCCTGGGGAAGGCAAGTGGGGCGTCGTCTTTTGCTGCAATTGTTCAGAGCCGCAGCTCCCCGCCCGCTTCTGAGGAGCGAAAACTGCCGCAGAGGCCCCAGGCGAACCTACAGAGCTCGCCACCTGAATCTGGGATCCTAGCCCTCCCGCAGTCAACGCAGTCGGCATCGGGTGCCAGGGGCGGTGCACACTCCACCCCTGCACCACTCAAGCCGGCACCTCCGAGGATTGAGCCGAACTCCACTGCATCATGCCAGGATGGTGCACGTGACGGGCGAGCGGCGCGTCTGGGGCCGACGCGCCCGAAGGCTCGAACCCCCGCGCTGACTGGGGCATCCGAGACCTCGAAACTGAGCGTCGCCTCGCCGTCAATGAGTCGGAGAGCCTTATTTGTCACCAAACTGGCGCCGGACACCACCTGTGAGGATGTCTCCTCTCACCTATCCTCCATCGGGCTCGACAAACTGGAGTGCCGGCGTTTGAAGACTCGGCACGACTCATACGCTTCCTTCCACGTGTCCGTGGCTGCCGAGGATTTTGTGAAACTTGCTGACCCTGCCGTGTGGCCGAAATCCTGCCTCTTCAAAACTTTCAGAGGCACCCTTCGACAAGCCCTTCTCCATGTCTCAGAGGGCCCTCCCACGACCGACGAAAGTTGATGAGTCACGTTGATTTATTTTATCAAAACGTCCGCGGCTTACGCACAAAAACCGAATGCTTTTTTTTCTAACGTTACCCTATCCAATTATTCTATATTTTGTTTAACGGAAACTTGGTTATGCTGTGACATTGGGTCCTCCGATTACTTTCCACCTTCTTTTGTGGTGCACCGGCGTGACCGCGACTTGTCCACGCGTGATACAACTGGAGGCGGCGTGTTAGTGGCCGTTGACAGGCGTTTCCGCTCGAAAAGACGCGAAGATTTAGAAAAGTTTCCCGAGAGTTTATGGGTAGAAATTGAGTGTGCAAAGAAAGTACGCCTTTTTATTGGCCTATTTTACCTGCCTCCGCAAACGACGCCCGACGACTTTCGCACTTGTCTCGCTGGCATAGAGAACACCGTTAACGAGTTACACGGGTGTAATATCTTAGTGTTAGGTGATTTTAATGCTCCAGGCATCAACTGGACGCAGTTTAACGTTTCTACTGACAACTTTTATTGCAAGCAGAAAGGCAACGACCTCCTAAACTTTGTTTCTTTTTTAGATCTTGCACAACACAACGATATTCTTAACCACCAAGGTAATGCTTTAGATTTATGCCTCTCAAACATGGACTGCGTGCGTGTAGCCCGAAGTGAAGTTCCTATGGTTCCTCTGGATAAGTATCATCCTGCCCTTGATTTAGTGCTTTCTTTTGTTGATTCCTCGATTCGCGCTCCTATTGAGGCTTCTCCTCCACGCATCTTATACAATTTTTCATCAGGAGACTACATCGGGATGTTCCACCACCTCTCGAGTGTTGATTGGTCTCCGGTCTTGGAATCCTCTGATGTAAATGAGCAGGTAGCTCTCTTTACGAGATTAATTCAAGAGGCCATCGACAGATTCATCCCATTACGATCTTTAAAGAAACCTCGCTTTCCTAGTTGGTTTTCTAATGAACTAAAAACACTACTGAAAAGAAAGAACTTTTTTCACAGGAAGTTTAAGAAAAGTGGCCTTTTAAAGTGGGAGGTAGAATTCAAGAGCTGCAGAAAGCAATGTAAGACGGTCCTAGATCGCGACCGCCAGGCTCATCGTTGCTCATTGGAATCAGATCTTGTCAATAATCCGAAGAAATTCTGGAGGTACATTAATTCACGCTCTGGGAGGCATATCGAGTCGAAGATTGTCCTGGATAATCACGAGAGCGACTTGAAGTCCGTGCCTGAGTTATTCGCTGAGCATTTTAGGTCAGTCTACAGGGATAGTACGCAGCGTTCTGCACCTGCGCTGCCTCACTTAGATGGGTTTGGTGAGTTGTTAAGTTGCATTAATGTCGATGAGGAGTGCGTCCGGTCCTGTATTAAGAAAATGAGAGCAACATTATCAGTAGGGCCCGACGGCATTCCCTCGGCGATTCTCAAAACTTATCACGACATATTCACGCCGGTACTGTGCTCTATATTTAACAACTCGTTAAGGTTGGGAACCTTTCCTGAAACGTGGAAAGTCGCTGCTGTTGTTCCGGTCTTAAAGTCGGGGAAAAAAGGTGATATTTGTAACTATAGACCTATTTCTCTTCTCTCTCCATTTTCTAAGCTCTTTGAAATGGTCGTCCATCAATTCCTGTCTTTCAAATTTCGAAACTTAGCAATTCCCAATCAGCATGGTTTTATGAGCGGGAGATCAACTACTACTAATCTTGTTAGCTTTATGTCTGCCGCATCTCGTGTGATATGTAACAGAGGTCAGTTAGACGTTGTCTACTTTGACTTAAGTAAGGCTTTTGACGTAGTCAATCACATTATTCTTTTATCCAAACTTTCCTCCTATGGAGTATGTGGCTCAGTACACGACTGGTTAAAAAGCTATTTGTCAGAGAGAGAGGCGTATGTCCGGGTCAACAACATGAACTCTTCGTTATACAAGGCTCGCTCTGGCGTTCCTCAGGGATCTGTTTTAGGACCCCTTCTGTTCACAATTTTCGTAAATGACGTCTCTTTTGCTGTTTTAAATTCTTCATTCCTGCAATATGCTGACGATATAAAAATTTATCGAGAAATAGTTACTGAACATGATTGTGCTAAGCTCCAGGAAGATGCATGTTCTTTCTACCGATGGTGCTCTGAAAACGACCTTTTCTTGAACCCGTCCAAAACCAAGGTCATGACGCTCTCTCGGAAAACTCACAATATCTCTTTTGCATATAATATTCAAGGAGAGACTTGTCTCGAGTAAGTGTAATGAAAGATCTCGGAGTCATGGTTGATTCTGGGTTGCGTTTCTCTGATCATGTTGGTAGGGTGGTTAACTCGTCATTGCGAATGTTGGGCGCTGCCTCGTCTGCGGGGAGACGCTGGTCTTAGAATGGTCGAAAAACGCGAAATTTCACGTTTTTCAAAACCAACATATTTGGATTAAATATATTCTAAGGTACCTGCCTGCAAAGTTTCAATGTCGAATTCAATATCTAAGCATGAAAAAAACGATAATTACGATGCCTCCGCAGAGCCTAAGATAGCGAGTTCAATGAAAACAAGTGGAACTTCGCGCCCCGCGCGTTTCGCAATCGCTCGTCGGATCGCGGCCATCTTGGTCTTGTTGGAAAGCCGCTTCTTTTCCCTACGTCCCCATGCCATTCGTTATCGCGACAACATCGGGGAATGTCCGCATTCCGCGGGTTCCGAGGGCCCCTATCGCGATCGCTCATTGGCCGGCTAGCAAGGTGCCCGTACGTCAGAGCACGCGCGGCGCCTAGCGCCCCTGCTATTGGCCGAAACGCGCCCCTCCGCTCTTTTTCTCCTTTCCTCCTTTCCGTTCCCGCGCTGGCGAAAGGTGCGTCGTCTGCTCCCGGGCCCGTCTCCTTAGGCCTGTCTGCTTTGTTTCCTCTGTGGTCAAGCGCACGATTTAGTTCCCGTTTGCGCGCTTGCGTGGAACATTGTTGGTTCGTTTTGCTACGAAGTTGCGCACTTTTCGTTTCGCTTCGAGTTCTCGAGATGCCGGACGACGCTCGGTTGAAATCGAGCACGCGGCAAGCTTTCGGAAGGAAGACGAAACGGCCATGGAACAAGAAGCCGAAGGTGTCTGCTGCAAGTGCGCCACCGCGATCGGCACCGCCGGACGCGCCGGACGTTTTGGATCTTCCGGAAACATCAGCCGAAGACATCGCGGCTCCAAGCAGCAGCGGCAGTTCGTCGAGCTTTGCTAGCGCGGATCGTGTCGACACCGCATACTACTCCACGGCCGAGCAGGCGCAACGAGTCGCACGATCGGACGAATGCAAGCGTGCGCTATCGGGAAAGTCGGCGACCCAGCGCAAATTCGACCTTCTCGGCGTCACCGCAGGAGTCCAGACACGCGATGCTGGGACACAGTTCATTGTAGTGGACATGAAGGTACTCAACGACCTCTTCGCGCAGGCGAAGTGCGGAAGCTGCGGTGCGGGAACCCTGACGCTTAGCAAGGCCACGGACAAAGAGTATGGCTTGGCAGTCAAGCTTCTGCTCGTCTGTGCCACATGCGAGTTCGAGAAGAAGCAGTTCTCTTCACCAAGAGTTGCCGGAACAGCGAAGATCACCCCTTTCGAAGTGAACATGAGGGCAATGAAGGGGATTCAGTCAATTGGGAAAGGAGTCACTGCCCTCGCAGACTTCTGTGCGTGCATGAACTTGTCCCACCGCGGCCTGCACCACAAGACCTTCCAGGGACACTTGAAGACCCTTGTGCAAGCCTGCGAAAAATCAGCAAGCGCAAGTGAAGCTGCCAGCTCCGAAGTTGTCAAGAGACTGTATGAAGACTTCTTGAACCCTGTCGGCAACATCGACGTGATCTTCGACGGATCTTGGATGACGAGAGGACGCAGCTCCCACATTGGTGTGGGCTGCATTGTCGAGCTGTATTCCGGCCTAGTTCTTGACCATGTGGTCTACTCCAACTTTTGCCTGGGATGTGCCCTGGGACCGGAGCCGGAGGAAGAGAGGTACGGCGACTGGTATGCAGCCCACGAGTGCCAGAGGAACATAGATTGTAATTCAGGTCGGATGGAAGTGGAGGCTGCATTGACCATGTTTCAAAGATCCCTGGCCAAGCACGGACTGAGGTACACCACAGTTCTCTCGGATGGAGACAGCCGGACCTTTCATGCGTTGACTGAGGCAAAAGTCTACGGCTTCGTCAAGGTCGAGAAAAAGGACTGCATCAATCATGTGCACAAGCGGATGGGGACTGCGTTGCGTAACCTTCTTGAGAAGAAGAAGGCCCAGGGTGAAGCTCTCGGCGGAAAGGGCAGACTGACGCAGGACCGAATCAAGAAGATTCAAAACTACTACAGCTATGCCCTTAGGAGCAACAGCAACAATGTGCCAGGGATGAAGAGGGCAGTGGAAGCCACCCTCTTGCACATGACGTCTACGGACAGTGCCCCAGACCACAGGAAGTGCCCCGACGGACCCGAGTCATGGTGCAAATTCAACAGAGCCCTGGCAAACAACGAGCGTCCACCTGTGCACAAGAACCCTCTTCCAGATTGTGTGCGGGCTGCCCTCGAGCCAGTGTTTGCAAGGCTCAGTGATGAAAACCTGCTGGCACGGTGCAGTGAAGGCAAGACGCAGAATGCCAGCGAGAGCCTGCATTCGGTCATCTGGACGCAAACATCGAAGAACGCCAATGCCTCCCTGGACAGCGTCAAGAGGGCTGCTGCCGAAGCTGTTGCCGTCTACAATCAGGGCAGGCGGGCAATGAACGAGTCCGTTGCTGCGAGCCTGGGCTATGCTGCCGGTGACTGCCTCGTACGCCGCAGCATGGAGAAGGACAATCTGCGTTTGCGTAAGGCCAATGCTGTCCACCAGAGCAGCAGCAATGCAAAGCAGAGGTTCTCCAGGCAGCACAAAACCGGAACAGCTGGCGACTACAGTCCCGGACAGCTGTGAGGGGGCCCCCTTTCAAGTGCTACACGAACAAAGGCCCTTTTTAGGGCCAAACAAATCTGCTTTCGGGGCTTGCAACCTTTGGTGCCTCCTCCCGTTGTCTCTTATAGAGTCTACTCATTTTTTTATAATTTTATTTTACATTGCAGTCAAATTATTTCTCAGTTTTATATTACTTTTTAAAGGTTCCCGTGAATGGATTGCAGAAATTTTTGTCTCAATTTGTTTAGATAGACCTATGCTTCATATTGCTGAACATTATTGCATGGGATCCCTTACACAATTTTATGCAATGAGTGTCAAAACTTCAACTGCAATTTTCTCAGCTTCGCATTTTTCGTCTACATGCCTAGCCTTACGGATGTTTTCATGGGGTTATTCTTCAAGGATTTCTATGAACTTTATACCGTTGAATTCAGAAAGAAATGAACTGCAGGGTGATGCTATTTTTGTATGACAGTATGGGCCCAAAAAGTTTTTTATTAGTGATAATGTGACCTCGTTAGGCTTTGTAAATAGTGTACTTGAACTAATTAGACTAGTTTTATACAATGATCCATCTTTACAAAAATATAAATAGCATCATCTTGCATAGCAGGTCTTTAGCTACGAATCCATATCACTTATGCAAAAAAATTCTTATTAGAAAGTTCCTTAACGAGTCGTAAGAAATGACCTAATTAGGCTTCATTATTTTCTTCGTAACTCAAAAAGTAATTGAGATATCGCAGAACTAATTGAATATTTGAAAAGAGGAAGCCAAAACACATATACACACTGATTTTCATTATAATCTAATAATAAACAAAAAAGTCGATTTTAGAACCAGTGTCTTGCCTTTAACCAGGGAGTTTGAAAACCCGACTGCTTTTATCACGTTATACTGTTCGCTATCCAGGTCGCAGTTAGAATATGCTTCAGTTGTCTGGAATGGAATTTCTAAAAAGTCACTCCTTGGTGATCGAACGTGTGCAAAAAAAGTTTGTTTCTATCTTTAAACATCGCTACATAAAGGAGGATGTTCACTGCTTAACATATGAGTCTGCGTTAAAGCGTGTTGGTTTGCTTAGCTTGCACCGGCGTCGGGAGAACGCGGACTTACTATTTTTGTTTAAAACGCTGCATGGACTCATCAATTCTCCGAGCCTGTTATCGGAACTGTGCCTTAGGGTCCCACGTGTGCCTACTCGTCTTCGGTCATCTTTTTATGTGTCTAGAACGTTTAGTCCGGTAAACCCAATTGTGAGAATGGCACAGCGTTTGAATCATTACTCTGAAAGACTTGATATTTTCCACCCTTGCTACAGGACGTTTGTCCTTTCTATTAAAAACTTGCCCGTGCAGGATGAGCATTGCTGAATGGCTCTGTTATGTCTGAATTTCGTCATCTCCATGCCGTTCTTTCTGGTGGTGCACTTGTTGTCCTACGGTCTTGTGTTCCGTTTCTACTGTTACTGCCTCGTTTTTATTTTATTCTACTAATTACTCGTGCACTACCTAGTATTATGCTTAAAAATGTATCTTCTTTCCTGCGAAGATGTGTATAATGTTTTTTTGTTTTTTTATCCACCAGTGTACCAGCACCAAGACCTCAGGGTTGTTCCTGGGCACTGTATAATAAAGATTGATCGATTGATTGATTGATTATTATTATTATTATTATTATTATTATTATTATTATTATCTCTAATTGCCATAGCTCTCTCAGATTCTGAATCCTGCCTCTTCTTCTGTACTTCTCCTTTCTTAGTTGCAGTGCTTTGTACCATAGAGTTATTATAATGTATTCTAGAGGTTCAACCGGCGCTTGTGCCTATGCGAGGGGGGGGGGGCTGAAGCTTTATAGACCCCTCCCCTGCCTATGGCCCTGGTTCTTAACATAATGACTCGCTTGCATGTGTTTGAGCTAAATGCATTAGATGTCAGCTACACCACTCGACCTCTTGCCTTTCAGAAGACAGAGTCTCCGCTGGAGGAAATCCACCAGCTGTTTTCCCGCCTTACATTATAAACCGCTTCGACGGCATCAACTCACCATTCACAAATGTGCTGAGGCAAATGAACAGTGAGCCAAGTGTACCTGGAGTAGATGGCTCTTCAGGACACGGTGGATGCAGCTGTTGGAATTCTGGAGGAAATGACTGTGCAGGAGCTTCTCCCAAGGGCAGAGATGCCAGAGTACTATGCGCTCGAGGTGACGGGAACATATCCCATACTACGGGTGGCACCGTGAGACTACCCGGCACACATGAGTCAACTGGAGGTCTCGTCTTTTTTATGATAATATTGCTGTGCTCCAGCCCCCCGAGCTTGTGCATGGCCACACTGCAGCAATACAAGTCTGGTAGGTATCGTCTTTTAGTGTCCTAAATGATGTTTTTTTTTCCTTTAGTCTAGCAGGCGTAAGGCAACTCAGTTGTTATTGATACTGTGGCAAGCCATAAGAAGCCTGCAACAAATCCTTATCTTTTACAATTATAATTAAAATACACTTCACACCTCTACCAGTGGTACAAGGGGCGGAAAGTGTGAACCACAAACTCCATGTCGTGCACCATTTTGAGAACCACAAAGACCCCTGAGGACCTCACCAAGAGCCTCCTCAGTGCAAAAAGATTTTCCTGCCACGCTACACGTAATGGTAAGTTATATTCCACTTTTAATAGAAGTGATGCGAGTTTTAAAACCTGGTTCTACCAACATTTCTCATGCAGGGTTGCGGACAGAGCCAATGGCAAGGAGAGCATTCCAAATGAAAGTCGGGGCCCTTGTTGTGGAGGTACGAGATTTGTATATTGTCTTTGAGACATATGACCGTAAGTTCGGAATTGCCAATGGCCTTCAAGAGTAAGGCGGCTTCTCTGCTAAAAGAATATGTGAACTTCGTAACACCATTGTAAGATACTTCAGATATGTGTAGACTACCAGCCTCTATCTCCTAATTGTTTGCTAGATGTGATGAATGCTACATCAGGGGTGGAAGTGGGCTAGAGCTTTTTGTAGCAGGGCTGGGAGCAGCTAAAGTCCCACTTTGGAGCAGTTTTGGAGCAGTAAAAGGCTTGCTTTAGAGCAGCTCGGGAGCAGCAAAAGTAAGTTTTGTAGCCAGTAAAAGTAGGTTTTGGAGCAGGTCACGGAGATCAAACAGGTGTCTAAAAGTGATTGGTTGTTGCTAAATATGAAAATGTAGCAAAAATAAGGAAAGGCTTTGAGAACCATTCCGGCAGCAGGCAGCGCCATGACAGACTTTATATGGGAGGCCCCGACAATAAAAAGCATAACTTGAGCCACGCTAGTACAAAACCGTCTATTTAATAGACCAATTGTAAACATGTATCCAGAAAACTAAACCACTGCAAGGTTTCAGATAAACTACCTTCGCTGACTACAGTTTTTGTTTAATAAAGAATACACATGTTCAATCCCTGCTTAAAAAGCCCTATATCAAGTTTAGTAACAAAATACAAGGCTACTGACATTTGACAAAAATTCAGATGCAAAATGAAATGTGTATTTTATATCTTTAGAATACCACAGTCACTCGTGACATATGCAGCTTTAAGCATCGACTAGAAGAGCAACGCAACCTTATGTACTCCATAAACTGTTGTGCATTGCGTGTCTCCATAAAAAAAATTTAAGGTACCACAACATGTTTAAAAATAAAGCAGTCCTTGCTGACCTGTTTTCATTAAATACAAATGTTCTTAATCCGTGCTCATAAAATACAGTAATCCCTACACCCAAGTTAACATACAAAGCTATATCTATATTACTTTAGATGGAAAAATATATTGTCTTAAAAAATATCAGACACTAATAGAACGCATGTGCCTGTGCTCGCAATTCTTCACGGCTAAGCGTCCAAATATGGTACGCTACCAAATAACAGGTAAAACTAGTAAAAACCATTTATTTTCACTCATGTTGACGCATGTGCATGCGCTCGCAAAGAAAAACAAACGAAACTAACATACCGCGTGTTTCTTAACTGCGTTCGCAAAGAAAAACAAACGTAACTAACATAGTGCGTGTTCCTTAACGGCTAAGCGTCAAAATATGGTACGCTACCAAATAACAAGTGAAGCTGGTAAAGACCAATTACTTCTGCTCATGTTGATGGCCGAGGTAGCCCACCGGTGCCGAGACACCAACTCCCACGATCACGGCAAATCGGGACCACGGGCAACTGCATACGCGCTTCAACCGCGCCAACCAACTATGCCCGAAACCCAACCGATGTGTTCGTATATCAAGCTCTTTGTAGTCAAAATCGACATCTCACTCTCGATGAACTAAAATCGACGCCTCGCCCTGCGGTTACACGTGGTTCGGAGCCCCAGTCGGAGTTGGTACGAGTCACCCGCACTGACGCCTAAACAAAAGTACACACCACATGGTGGCCAGTGGCCGACCGTTTTCTGCTAAATTAAAAAAAAAACACTAAAAAAAAGGAAAAAAAAAAGCTGAAATTGGCGTTTTGGAGCAGGCTGGCGCAGGGAAGTGAATTGGCGCAGGGTGCGCTAATTGGCGCAGCGCTTCCACCCCTGTACATGCAGCTATCTGTGCACAGGTGGGGCTGTGCACAGGTGGTGCACAGGTGGGGCTGCTCATGCATAATCAGCAGCCATGGCTGCGTGGCAGCCCTGATGGCCTTTTTGCTACTGGGGAAGGAACCATGGACGTCGTCAGGGGGTGCAAAAGAAGCACTTGCCCCCCCCCAAGCCACCCCGGCGGGGAGTAAGGAAGAAACGGACCCTATATAAGGCGGAGCGTGAGGCTGCTCCGTTGTTCTCTCTGGATTTGACGACTGTATCGCAACCATGTAATTAGACCGTTCATTACGTTACCAGGTCTCCCACCTCCACTGAACCCCTGGGTTCTTCGCTATCGGGGAATGGACGTCGTCGAGGGCAAGGAAGCCTTTGGACGTGCGGCTCAAACCCCGCCTCTAACAACTGGTTGGCAGCGGCTGGGATCGGACCATGCGACATCGTGCTACATCTGTGAGTGAGCGTTTGGACTTTGCTTTGAAATTCGCCTGGCTTCAGATTATGGGTAATTAATTTTGAACTGCTGGAAATCTATAGTGCTTGACTCGTGCGCTCGGTTTTTGTACAACCTCGCAACAAGTTTTAGAGATAAGCTAAAGCTAAAAAGCAGCGATCATGGATCTAATGAGGTTTCTAAGAACAGATTTAGTCTGTTTATGTGAAGAATTGGGTGTGGAGGTGGAGCAAAAGATGAAGAAATCTGAGATCAGTAAAGCTATTTCAGAGAGCGCGGAAGCAGAGGAAATTAAAATTGCGTGGGAACTGCTTCAGAGCGTTAAAAGTGAAGCTGCAGCGAGAGAGGAACGGGAGCAGGCTGCAGCGAGAGAGGAACGAGCGCTAAAAAGGCTAGAGCTCGAAATTGAACAACAGCGATTAAACTCGCAGAACAGCAGAGTTGGGGCTCCGGCACGAGCAAGCGAGACCGAGTCGTATCAAATGAAGAAGCTCCTGCAGCCTTTTAAAGTTGGGGAAGATGTGGGCCTGCTCTTAGTTAACTTTGAGAGGACATATGAGAAGTTGAGCTTCGCCCCTGAAACGTGGCCGCAACGGCTTTTGACTTTGTTGCCCTGTGAGGCTGCAGAGGTTGTTGCGCGTCTTAGTGCCAGAGACGCGGACGACTACGACAAAGTGAAGTCCAGCCTTTTGAAACGGTACCGCCTTTCTGCCGAGGCGTTCCGTCAAAGGTTTAGAAACGCATCCAAAAAGAACAGCGAGGGCTACTCGGAATTCGTGTATGGGCTTAAAACCAATCCGATAGAATGGTTGAAGAGCGAGGAAGTGTATACGTAAGCCGCAACAAGGTGGACGAGTGTGTGTGCCTGGAACAATTTTTTCGTAGCATTCCGCAGTCAGTCAAGCTCTGGGTGCAGGACAGGGTGGGAGTCGACTTTGTCGAAAGGGCCGCTGAGCTAGCCGAAGAGTACGCAACGCGTAGGAAGCTGAGGGGAGAGGAAAGAAAACCCGGCCAGAGCGATCAGCGCAAGCCCTCCCAACAGGGAAACGGCTCGCGAGAAAAAAGGTTAGAGAAGCCCGAAACAGGACAAAAGGTCCCAGAAAAGAGCGGAGATCCCTCGAATGGAGACAAGGCGCGGAAAAGCCAAACAAAGCAGTTCGAGGCTAGGAAGCCGCTCCTGTGCTCCAACTGTCGGGAGTCGGGACACATAGCAGCCAGATGTAACAAACCGCGGGTTGTGTTCTCGTACGTGAATGGAAGTGACGAGGACCTGAAGCTCCTTCGTCCCTATCTTAACGAGCTCCAGGTAAACGGAAAGCCGTGCAGGGTGCTTCGTGACAGTGCCACGACGATGGACGTTGTTCATCCGTCGTATGTAACGACATCCGATTTTACTGGAAAGGTAGTTTGGATCAAGCAGCTGCTTGAAAAGCACAGTGTCTGTCTGCCTGTGGCGAGAGTAAAGATAACTGGCCCGTTCGGAGAACTAGTGACAGAGGCGGCTGTCTCGCAAACAGTCCTGTTGGAGTATCCCTATTTGTTCACTAACTGGTCAGATTTCTTGCTGCACGAAAGGGGTCAACAACTGGGAGAAGGACTAGTAGTTCAGTCATGTACGAGGTCCAAATTGCGTCAGCTCGCCCCTTTGTTAACAAGTGATCCAGAGCCAGAGGCAGCTGACGGGGAGCAAGCACTCCCAAAGTTGGAGGCAGAGAAACGGGATGAGGGGGACCAGGTTATAGAGCAGCCTGACCTCGTAGCACTAGAAAGCGTACGCCGTCCCAACACGCCGGCACAGAAGGCTGAGGAAGACGGGATCATTGAAAGATCTCTCGTAGCTCCGACGTCACATAATTTTGATCCTCCTCTGTTGCGAGTGGACAGAGTGTCTTTGACAGCCGAGCAGAAGAGCGACCCTAGTTTGTCAGGGTTGCGCGGTCCAGCTAAGGAGATTGCTAGGGCCAATGTGACGGTGCATGAAAAAGGTGGATTGTTTTATCGGCGCTACACGGACCGCATTTTCACTTGTAGAAATATGAGAAGATCTATCACTACGACTTTAGCGTAAGAAACAGGAAAGGCATATTTAACGGCAATGGCGATGGGTTGAGCAGATTTTTCTGATATCACGAAAAGTAGTAGGGATGATCTCAGAGGTTTTCGTTATTCACGGGAATGAGGATCAAAGTGGGGGACTTTGTTAAAACCCCAAAAAGACCTCACAAATTGCGAAGAGTTTTTGTCTTTTGTATTTTGTTCATAGTGACCTCATTGGAAAAATGAGTTTTTTTGGCGACAGGGGGTCTCGTTACCCAAAATTGTACTATAGTTTTAAATTGCATTGTTTTAACAAATTTTGGTAATCCGTAATCCAGTGTGGCGGGTCTCTGGCGAATTCCGAGCGTTTGACTATGGTGTGGCATGGTGTTGTGGGCTACGTTTCCGCTAATGCCTCCGTTGTAAGAGGTTTGGGAGTTTGTTTAGTGCTTGCAGCATCTTCTCAAGGCCTACCCCAAGCTCACCTCTTTAGGCCAGCGATTGTACCACCGGCCATTCGAGGTTTCTCTGGCCCTGGAGGGGCTGTTAAGAATGGAACCTTTTGGCGACCTTCTTCCGAGTTTCAACGCTGCAGAAGCGAGTCACGACGTGTTTGGGGACCGTCGCCCGCTTGTCGGGGCCTGCACGAAACGAGGTCTCAACACGTCCGTGATGTCAACGGGGACGTGTGCGTGTGGGCTGCAGTGCGCTCAGGAAAGGAGAGAGGCATGGCCTAACTGCGAAGGACTCGGGCTGCATCGCACTTGGCTAGCCCTGGCCAGAGGAGTGAGGAAGAAACGGACCCTATATAAGGCAGAGCATGAGGCTGCTCCGTTGTTCTCTCTGGATTTTGACGACTGTATCACAACCATGTGGTTCAAACCGTCCATTGACAAGCTACCAAGTCTCCCACCTCCACTGAACCCTTTGGGTTCTTCACCACTTCGGGGAATGGACGTCATCGAGGGCCAGGAGAGCCTCTGGACGTGTGGCTTAAAACCCCGCTCGAACACTACCCCCCCCTCCATTCCCCAGCTCTCTCGGGTACGGGGGTCGAATGACGTCGCGCCATAGCTTTTCTAGCAAGCGGAGAAACCGAAAGCAATCCTAAAAATAAAATCCACGCACTTTTGTTTCCTTGGATCCTTCAGCAATAAACACAAAAAAATAATAGGGTCTCCCCTCGGTCAGTTGCAATCAGCCGCGCCCAGGTGGCAAAAATACAAAAAAACAAAAAAATAGGAAGGGGCATCCACTTCCGACAACACCGCAGTTTTGTGTTGTGATGAATCACAGGCATTCGGGTGAAAGTCAGTAAAATGCCCCAAAAACAGAGCGTCTTCTGCACAGAGCGGGATTCTTCCAAAAAGCCCAACAGAACAAATCAGCGTAGCTACGACTTGGAGATAGTCTGCGCTCCCACTTCGCTCCGTGCACCTCGTAAAACCGACCGCGTAAGGAGTGGGGCGAGACTGGCTCCGGAAGGGGGGGGGGGAGAGAGGGGGGAGTAGCTTTGGCGATTTGGGGGGTTTTGACCCCTCAAACTACCTCTCTGTCTACGCCACTGCTCACGCCATTGCTCTGTTTTGCATATGCGCCTTTGGGTTTTTCTTCTCTTTTGCCCGTAACATGTTGCTGTTTTCGGAAAGAAGAAGAGGGGGTCAAAATCGGGGCCAGGCATCGTCTTTTGGACAATGCAGTTCTTCGAAACTCTGTTCGCATCATGTCAACAACGATACTCCTCCGGTCCATAACTCACGCGGGAGAGGCGTGTCGGACCGTCCTCGTTGACACCACCGTGTTCACACGCGTGACACTGTCGAATATCTGTGACAGTGTGGCACACTTTGCTGTTGCTGGCTCTCTCTTCCTCACCCAGTTGCTTGAAAGGGAAATATTCCGCACCCAATCCCACTTTTTATTTAACCGTGGGCTGATATGGGTCAGGAGGGAAAATGGACATCAGAATCTTTTTTAAACGGAAAGCTCAGAGTGATAATGACAATCCAGCTTGTGCAACGAAAAAGCACGTGACCTCAGAGTCGTCTCATGACCTGCAATCTGTCGATCGATGTACCTGCTGTCTCCGTCACACTTGAGTATCCTCCGGCTTTAAAAACCAGCTGGACATTGGCTTTGCCCTCAACTCGACTCTCACAGGTATGTCAAACTCGTCTTTAACTGTGGGAGTATTCACGCAAAGCTGAGCTTGATCGAGATATATAACAACCAATATAAAGATAACAACCAGCGGGCTAAAATATTTCTCCAGTTCTGAAATGAGACAGAGCGAGCATGGCAAGCTAAGGGAACCCGCGTCGAAAAAAATACCGAAAGTTACAATGGCAGCTAACCCTCCGGCGGTAGCCCCGCCGTGCTAGCTTTCCAACACAGCTACCTCAGCTTTCACATGTCTTCCACGGACCACAACCCGGGAAATGATTCGAATTAATATTACTAGCGAAGACAATTTTGTAAAGAAAATTAGAGTTGTAAATTTAAACATAGGCCAGCTTGGGGTAGCCTTTAAAAACTTGTATAAACATCGAATATTGTTAAATATGGAAATAAAAGGGTATTGTTCATTGCTGCGACAATTTATTATGCGTGCGCGTGACTTACGTGCCCTCCCTTGCTATTTTATTGTGTACTGTACATATATGGTGCCAATACTTATCCATAAAATATTTGTTTTTTTATCTCTGAGATGATTATAAACTAAGTGGACTGTTTTTTCTTATTTGTCGCGTCATAGACTAAGTTCCTTTTTTTTTCACTGTGCCTCTGCATATCTATAAAAATGATTTCTTTTTCTAACGTTGAAATTACTGATGCTTTGTATTTTTTATAATTCTTTCATAAAAAATATGTATCTTGCAAGCTGTATTTAGCTCTTTCGTTTTTTCCTGTGGGACCCCCCCCCCTTTCTCCTTGAGCGCACACGCCCAAAAAGTCTGTCAGTTTGCCCCCCCCCCCTCCCTCTTCCTCCTCCGCCCCCTCCCACCCCCAAGACCAGATCCTGCCAACGCAAATGGAAGGAACTGTTCTTGAAATAAAACGTCCCCACTCCATCAAAGACTGCCATCATAGATTCCACCGCTGCAGCTACTTTCATGAAGTACCTCATGTATGAAGAGGGCAGGCTGCATTTACGGTGCACTGCAAGTATTACACGACTCAAGTTCAAGTGCTCATTGAAGAGGCCCGGGCCATCGGACCTGCAGGACTAGAGGTCCTCAACTATCTCTCGTTCAAATGATTCAAGCAAGTCATACTTGGAAATGACCCCTTGAGCACTGTTCAGTTTGTGGTGAGGACTGATGCTTACTTTGCAGTTGGAGACAATGTTTTAAGTTTTAAAAAGAGCCTCACTTTTCTGTTTTGTGTTGACCTCGACAGGGAGATAAACAGATCCATCTTCTTTGCAGTGTAATTGGTGCCAATAACACCCTCAAGAACTTTGGATACCAAAAAGTTGGAAAATTTGCCAAGTGGCTTGTCACCCTTCGAGTGCAATACAAGAGCCTCCAGGAATTTCTGCAGTCCAAAAGACTGTTTCCCTTGTCAAGTGCTTCGGTGCGGAACCTTTTCACGGCCCAATCAGAGGTCTTGTTGAGCTTAGGACCTATAAAGATGGGAAGGAAATTCAGATGCCCAGGTACCGCCCACCACGGAGCCCAATTACGGGAGTAGGTAATGTACCATAGCAAGAAAGGTTTGGCTGACACAATTACTCTACAAGTGCTGCACGGGCACAATACATGAGTGTGGTTGCAAGGAAGGGGCCTGTTTCCACCCAAGGTTGGCCTTGCCGCCTAAGGTGAAAAAGGAAGAGTGCAGAAGTAAAGAGAAGAAGGTGGAAGGAAAAGTAAAAGGAAGAAGGGGTA
>JAZHYW010049932.1:0-15051 GCA_037355805.1 Ixodes ricinus
GGGTGGTTTCATCTCAAATCGTGCAGGCAAAAAGGGTCGAATTTTTAATTTCGCTGAAAAAAATATATGTTATGGCGTCGTCTCTAAAAACGCAGTAGCCACAAACGGCAAGTCCGTCGGATTTTTTGTTCTCGACTTACGAATTTTAAAAGAGGCCGCGGCGGAAAGCAGTGTTTTTCACATCCGTCGTGGGTCGGATGTTTCGCTCGATCTCCCGTCGTGGATTTTCAGTCCACATTATATTAACTTTTTTCAAGCACTCTGTGGGCACAGGTAAAAGGCTCTAATACCATGAAATAATTTTAGGCGTTTTGCTTTTTTTCTGTAAAAATGTCAAAAACGCCCCCTCGGTCAATTGTTGACGAACTTTGACAATTAAATACTGGCGATCTACTTAGGTTACATCAATATTTTTTATGTCTATGGAGAGCCCAAAACACGCTCTTGATAGATATTATAAAATGATTTACCTGTATTAAGTAGCCTTTGCGGGACGTTTACGTTAATGTTATGCGAAAACCAAAAAGTACCAATTTTAAGATCGATTTTCTCAAAAAACCCATTTTTTATTTTTTTTATTTTTTGTTAAAATGTAGATATGATAGTTGTCTACTCGAAAAGCAAGTCGAGAAAGTGTATATTTTGTTTGTATGTTCTATATTTAAGCCTCAATATCGGAAAAAGACGTCTTCGTTTTGCAAGACCTAAGTCAGACAAAAAAAAAACCGTGCGCTTCTATGAATTGTAAAAAAGTTTTCTGAATTTTTGTCTGCGTTTTGTAATCAATTATAAACGCATTTTGTGGTATTGAATAGGTTTTTATGTTTTGAAAAGAGCGGGAAACCACGAGAAACATATCTAATCAAATCAGCAGGCCTAGTAGACCTTCAATATCGAAGAGGCACAGACGTTGTATTTTTTCGATTGATAAAACTTTCACTGTAAACTAGCATGACTAGCTATTAGCTGTCATATTACTAAGACATGAAAAGTGACCACGTCATTGATCTATTATATACAATTCTTTCCGAAACCAAACGCTAGGGTTTGTTCACCGCACATCGCACAGATCACCAGGGAATATCCTTTCACTTCCGTAATACACAAAAGTAATGACACAGAAACGATCCGAAACACACGGAGAGATTGTCACGGAGAAGGGTAGGGAATAAAAATAAATAAATAAGAATAAAATTACCCAACTCCGATCTTAACGAAAATTGCGGTAAAAAAATAAAAGATTTAGGTTCGAGCCGTGGCAAGGCGATAGGTCCACGCCTGGTCAGACAAAGAAGTCAACGACACGTAAAGGGAAAAAAAAGTTAATTAAGACAGAAAAACTCAGCCGCACACGGCAAGAACAAAAACCAACTCCTCCGGGCATTCCCTAAACGGGACACAACCAAATGCGTGCGAACACGCTCTCTACAGCACCGTCAGGCCGCTACGCCATGAAGAAATAAACCCAACAAGTAAACAATGCTAACAAACAGTTAGTAACGAAACATAAAAAAAAAGTTCAGCAGAACCGCACTCGAGAAACAAAGTTCAGCGGGGCGAAGAAACACACACGAAATAAAATTTAAAAAAGTCTTAACTGACCGACGCCGTGTCCAGTCCCATGACACTGAAGCCTGGCAGGATGATGGCGTCCAGATGATGCTCGAATCTATTCTTCACTCTGTTCCGCACATCCGTCGTGGCTGTGCGGAACAAAGTGAAGAATAGTTTCGAGCAGCGGTGCGCGAGAAGGTAACCGAGACGTAACATGCCTCGAGCTTCATATCGGGAGAGGAGCTTTCGAGGTAGTTACTGCATGCAGTTACTCAAACTTTTTCTTTAACCCTTCCCTTTAAAAAAAAAAAAACACGTCAGCCGGCGCTAACTTTTCATCTCGGGAGAAGACCACTCTTCACAAACGGTTATAGTTGCCAAGGAGGCTGACTTCGACCCAACTAGTCTCCGGGCAGAATAGACACAAGTATATTTACCAACACGCTCGTTTTTGATGCTAGTCTCCGGGCTTTGCTGTTTCCAAAAGAGATAACCCTTCGGTGCTATCGGATTTCCGCGGAGGGACATAGAGTACATAAAATTGAAAGAATAAAACACGGAGGACAAGCACAGGACAACCACTTTGCAGAGCACGGCCATTTCTAGGATAGGGCGTTCGAAGCTTGGGCAAATACGCGGTATCGGTTCACGCGTGCACGGATGGCTGGTTTCAAAATTTTCCCACATCCCTAACGAAACCGGCCCATCTTCGTGTGCGTGCGCGATTTTCGTCCCGCGCCGCCGGTTTTAGCTCGCACGCGGCGTTGTTTTGGCAGGCAGAACTGTTGTTGACCGTCGATATTGTAAGGCCATGGTGTTCTCATCCTCCCGGGCAACAGTTACTTTGCTTTCCCTTCTGCAATACTCTGACTGACTGACTACTCCTGGGTGGCCGTCACTGTTCGCCGCGTCAACGACACATTCGTACCATTTCACTCCTCGTGACACAGGGTGCGCTGCTCGCTTTACTGTCACGGGCCGTCCTATCTAACACAACGAGCGCGAAAGGTCGTGGTCATCTGCTGGTTCCGAAAGGGCGGGACGTTCATATAGGCCAATGAAGGCCCCGAATCAATAGGACGTCTGCCGATTTCTATACATTAAAATTTACGACGCCTGCTGGTCTGTTAAGAAGTGTTGCTTTCTCTTTTGAACTGCTCCAATGTAGCTTGCCGCCTATAATAAAATTTAAATGATCAATAAATATAACAGGGTGGAACTACTGTATTTCATTTTTATCTGGGTGCGTTGAAAAAAGTCAAAAATATTTCCAAGTTTGTGAAGACACGCAATTCGCAAGTCCGTTTCAAGCCGTAAAAACACGTTTTTGTACGATATTGATGCTTAAATATAAAACATACAAACAAAATATACACTTTCTCGACTTGCTTTTCGAGTAGACAACTATCATATCTACATTTTAACAAAAAATAAAAAAAATAAAAAATGGGTTTTTTGAGAAAATCGATCTTAAAATTGGTACTTTTTGGTTTTCGCATAACATTAACGTAAACGTCCCGCAAAGGCTATTTGATACAGGTGAATCATTTTATAATATCTATAAAGAGCGTGTTTTGGGCTCTCCATAGACATAAAAAATATTGATGTAACCCAAGTAGATCGCCAGTATTTAATTGTCAAAGTTCGTCAACAATTGACCGAGGGGGCGTTTTTGACATTTTTACAGAAAAAAAGCAAAACGCCTAAAATTATTTCATGGTATTAGAGCCTTCTACCTGTGCCCACAGAGTGCTTGAAAAAAGTTAATATAATGTGGACTGAAAATCCACGACGGGAGATCGAGCGAAACATCCGACCCACGACGGATGTGAAAAACACTGCTTTCCGCCGCGGCCTCTTTTAAAATTCGTAAGTCGAGAACAAAAAATCCGACGGACTTGCCGTTTGTGGCTACTGCGTTTTTAGAGACGACGCCATAACATATATTTTTTTCAGCGAAATTAAAAATTCGACCTTTTTTGCCTGCACGATTTGAGATGAAACCACCCGTATATATATATATATATATATATATATATATATATATATATATATATATATATATATATATATACGGCGCATGGTGGCGGGGGGCCGAAGGCGTGGGGTATAACCGAGAGGAAAAAGCAAACCCCTTGATGCAGAAAACAGCACCAACGGAGACCGGTCTATTCTTCGACGTTGCCGGCCGGAGTCCGGCTATCGTCGCTCAGGACGCTTCCGGACGAGCGTCCGGACTCCGGCCGGGCCCGTCGAGGAATAAACCGCCCGTTGTTGCTGTTTTTCATCAAGGGTCTTGCTTTTCCTCTCAGATTCACTATATATATATATACACATACATATATATATATATATATATATATATATATATATATATATATATATATATATATAAAATAATGAGCCACTTCATGAACTCCACTCCCTTACTTAGACGTTTCGACCCGAGACGGGTCTTCATCAGTATGACAGAAATTCAGAAAAATTGAAAGCAATTCAGGAAACAAAAAAAAAGGAAAGGGAGGAAGGAGGCAAACAGGCACAACAATGTATACACGAACACAAAATGAAAAGGGTCGGGTAGGGGGGGGGGGGGGGGAAGAGGTGTCCAAATTGTCGCGGGACCCAAGCAGGTGAGTCCCCGGAGGCGCCAGCTCCCCGGGCGCAACCACTCCAACGCACAGAGTCGTTAAAATCTGGTTTGCAAATAAGGCCACCAAACAAAAAAAAAACAAAAAAAAGGAGAGGGGTGGAATTATTTTAGGGGACAACAGGATCCAAGACATCAATCACGCCAAGTATGCCCCGGCTTCTATTGATACCATTCCTGCGTGTGTCAAATTTGTGGATGAGGCACGACTCCCTTTGCTCGCGTTCGTAGTTTGATTTAAAGCCGGTCTCGAGAATGGTAACTGTTACTTTCTCGAACGAGTGATGTTCCAGCCTCATGTGTTTGGATAGTGGCAAACCAGGGAGAGAGTTGATGTGCGACTTGTGGTTGTTAAATCGAAGTCTAAATGCTGTTTCCGTCTGTCCCACGTACTGCATTCCGCATACGGTGCAATGGAGCAAGTAAATTACGTTCGCTGAGTCGCAAGTAAGGCGCCTGCGTATCTTCAAACTGAAGCTTTGATCTTGAGCTTCTTGCCGTATCAGTGGAAGCAATATGGTCACACACCTTGCAGCCTGATTTTAGACACGGCCCGCAGAAGGAATCTCGCAGGGGGCAGGTACTCGGGAGTTTACCAGTGTGTATTTTTAGTTTTTTGAGCGCCTGTAGGTGACGCGGGGAGGCGAGGGATAATAGCCTGGCTTGCAGTCGAGGGCTTTTGTCTCAACATAGGAATGTGGGCAACGAATACGTGCACTTAGCAATGATATAATCATTATTGCACGTGAGCGTGAGGCCCCATTCGCTTATCCTCCCGTTTTACCGCACGAAAAAGGATGATATGTTCAGCAAATGCTCTGGCAAACTGTTGAAGATTGGCCGGAATAGACTACTTCCATAAAGCCCTGCATGCAACGCGGCGCGCGTTGCACTCTGGGAACTAGTTGGCCAGGGAGGAGAGTGCCATGGTTTCGGTTTCGATCGACACGTCGACAAGAGATTATACAAAGAGCGTGGACTATAAACGGCCGTTATTTTATGTTTTCTGGTCCCGAGAGCGTCATTTGTGGTCTCTAAACTAACCTAAATGGCCAGACCTCGAAGCTTTAGCACAAGCCCGAGACGTATAGCTTGTCTTAACGCATGCTTGTTGTATTTTTGTACTTGAGCCTTTCTGTTAGCGTTTCGAGGTATGTGGACTAGCCAGTGCTGGGAATCTCGACGCTACGAAGCTCGGGGATCTTGCTTGTGTACGAATCAACAAGCTGTAGACACCAGTAAGTATGCATACATCGAGCTCGCGCCTTTACATTAGTTTGGTTGATCAGGAAGTTTGTTTGTTTCGTGCGTCCATAGACGAAATATTACTTTTTGCAATTACTGTTTTTCTTAATACGCCTGAGTACGCAAGGTAAAACTCGGAGGCGCCATTGAAAAGCTCCATTTGAACACACTTCTCATCGCTTATCTGTACTGCCCCGCAGCACTGCACGAATTCGTGAAGTCCCCACCCGCTTGCATTTCACTAATATTCAACATCGCGTATACGCATAAAGTTATCCTGCAATCATATAGGCACATTCGCACATACAAACCGTTTTAAGAAAGCAAAAGTCGAGCACTTGTGTGAAGAATGTCGCACCGTTCGCCAAACGTGCGCCGGACGGGCATGAACCCCGGTGCGCCAAACGAACGAAATTATTCAAAGTGCATTTGACGGTTGCTAATGGCCATAATATTTGTTATGTGTTTGCTTTCTTCCTCACTGAGTATGCCGAGATAATTTCAGACACACCGTTCAGGCAGATCTTGGGCGTCAGTAAAAGGTCGTCCAAAAAGGCTTATCGAGGAGTAGGGAACGCTTGTTAGGGCCTCCGTCGTAGCTAGCCGATCTCAGCGTTTGCGAAAACTTAATCTTATATCAGCATAAAATTTGAGTGTGAGATATGTGATGACACGAGGAAGACATCATAGTAACTTTTGTGCAGTAGTGAGGTCGAATTTATTGCGTTTCCTTAAAAGTTAATGCGCCAACGCTGGCTCAACTTTGATACTCCTGTGAGGATGCGGCTTGCTTTTCACCCAATGAAGTAACAAGAAGCGGACGTTTGGCAAACAAAATACGTGTAGGGCTCAAGGTGACCAAATTTCAGTTGTAGTTCACTGGTACTAGACGGGATTACTGACACGAGCTCAAAGATGCACTCGTGGGGTGAGGTAGCCACGTCTTACTACGTTTGCATACGCACGCACAATATCCGGTGTTTCGGGAACCAAGGAAAATGCCCCGGTCTTCGTTTTTGTATCGCTCGAGAATGAGTGTATTGTACATTCGTGAAAAGTCAGATAGTCGAAAACGCAAGCAGCGCGTTCGGTCGCGGCGTGATAGCATGAGATGAAGCTGCTCAGTCGAAACCGAAACTGAGTGGCCAACTAGTTCCCAGAGTGCACTGCGTGGTATTTCGCCGCGATGGGGCGCGTCGGTTTTGGAAGAAGTCTATTCATAGTGTTTTTCTTTTTTTTTTTCGGAAGTCAACGGAAGCCATTTAGGAGGAAGCCTGTGAACCGTGGTTGGTGCATGTTTACCAGATGCTGGACGATTCGGTAACAATAAAAGTGGTTAGTCCACAGAGACCTGAAGGTTCTCCCTATTGAAAAATCCGGCAAAAACTTCCAGTGACATTCGGTGGAAACGGGTTAATTTCCACTCATTTTCACCAGAAACCAGCGTAGTTTACCAGTTTTTTGGTGGAAATATTACCGGCCGCCACTTTCAGTTACCAGATTCCGGTGTACGTTTTACCGGAGCCACTCTCGGTTAAAATCCGGCAAAAACTTCCCGTGACATTCAGTGGAAACGGGTTAATTTCCACTCATTTTCACCAGAAACCAGCGTCGTTTACCAGTCTGTGGTGGAAATATTACCGGAAGATACTTTCGCTGAAAGTTTTGCCAGAACCATTTTCGATTACCCGTCGCTGGAATCCTACCGGAAGCCACTCTCGTTTGCCAGACACCGAACTTCACTGGTAGCCGACGAAAGGGGAACGGCTAAAGGCAAGGAAGCCAAGACGAGCAGGGGGACTAGCTGAGTTTGTAATGGTGGCCGCCAATGCAGTGGCATTCTCGTGAGTGCGTGTTTTAGCTCGAGACGACGTTGCAATCCTGCAAGAAGTGCGTGCAGCGAACTGTTTTGACGATCCAAAAAGGTGAGCAGCGATCACCGGCAACTTGCTATTTGCGACAGGCAAAAGTCGGGGCAGAGCAGGTACGAGACCACTCGGGCGGCATTCTCGTGAGTGCGAGTTTTAGCTCGGGACGACGTTGCAACCCTCAAGAAGTGCGTGCAGCGAACTGTTTTGACGATCCAAAAAGGTGGGCACTTTCACCCGTTTTCATTCGAAACCAGTTTACCTGCAGTCTGTGCGAGATTATTTGCCGGCAAACAGATTTTGCTGTAATTTCATCGGCATCGGGTTTCCAGATTTCGCTGGAATGTCACCGCCAGCCACTTTCGATTCCCAGACGACCCGGTTTTAATCTTACCCGAAACGGGTGACTCGCTTCCCTGTTTACCGAACTTCACTCAAAGCCGACACGAGGGGAGGGGGAAGCCGAGGCGAGCCGGGGACTGGGCGTCCTTGGTGCCTCGCACCAAGGACGAGTCCCCACGCACCCTCTCTCCCTCGCATTGGGTCGTGGGGAAAATGCGAGAAGGTCGTTTTGCTGACTTTTTTTATTTTTTTTTAAGAAAACCGGCTTTTTTGTCCGTCAACGAGCAACGGCCGGCCAGGAACGAACGCTCAGTCTCGGATTCTCGTTCCATGTGTGCGACCTGTATCTTCCAGAGCAGCTGGGTGTGCAGATGAAAAGAAAATATCTTTCAGTGACCTGTTTCTTACGCCTCTTTGTCCGTCCGGCTTCAGAAGCATCCAGCGAGCGAAAAAGACTGTGCCCAAGATTTCTCAACGTCGGCGGATGTTCGTTTCGCGCGTTCGTGGTTTTCGCTAAGCGTGCTACTGACGCCGGGTGCACCCGCGGCGGCGGCATCAGGGACGACATCGTGAGTGTGCCCGGGATTTCTCAACGGCGGCGGATGTTCGTTTCGCGCGTTCGTGGTTTTCGCTAAGCGTGCTACTGACACCTGCTGCACCCGCGGCGACGACATCAGGGACGACATCGTGATCTGTGCCCGTGATTTCTCAACGGCGGCGGATGTTCGTTTCGCGCGTTCGTGGTTTTCGCTAAACGTGCTACTGAGATCATACGTGTGTGTGTCCGTGTGGTGCACCTGCGCGGTTTTATTACCGTACGTCTAGGAATTTACCCAGCGGCATTGTAAGTACCTTGAAAGATATCTTTTGCGACAAAGAACTCGGTTGTTCCTATTTGGTCTGATTGCTTTTGTCTACAGCTGTGCAAATTGTTTCACTGGTATCGACCCGGTTAAATAGATACATAGAACCTTCAGGTCTCTGTGGACTAACCACTTTTATTGTTACCGAATCGTCCAGCATCTGGTAAACATGCACCAACCATGGTTCACAGGCTTCCTCCTAAATGGCTTCCGTTGACTTCCGAAAAAAGAAAGAAAAAACACTATGAATTCCGGCCAATCTTCAACAGTTTGCCAGAGTCTTTGCTGAACATATCATCCTTTCGTGCGGTAAAACGGAATGTAAGAGAATGGTGCCTCACGCTCGCGCAATAATGATTATATAATTACTTAGTGCGTATTCGTTGCCCACATTCCTACGTTATTGTTGTTTGTTTGTTTTGTTTCTCTAGTGTTCACTGTGTCACGGTATTTTATTGGCTGCCTGGTCTCACATACAAGCATCTTTGCTTTCGTGGGCCAGCACGCACACATGTATTTTTTCGAAGATAATAAAGATATTATTATATGGTGATCTTCTGGTAAATTGTGGCTTTACTGGAAGCGAAAAGAGTCCCATAATCCAGTAAAATAGATTTTTACTGGAAATAAACTTCCGGTAGAAATCTGGTGACATTCGGGTAAAAAGCCGGTAACATTCCTGTAAACCAACCGGTGACATTCCAGTAAAAAATCCGGCGACATTCCGGTAAATTACGGCTTTACTGGAAGTGAAAACAGTCCCATAATCCAGTAAAATAGACTTTTACTGGAAATGACATTCCGGTAAAAAAATTTTCAATATTTTTTTAATATTTAACCGGGTCGATGCCAGTGAAACAATTTGCACAGCTGTAGACAAAAGCAATCGGACCAAATAGGAACAACCGAGTTCTTTGTCGCAAAAGATATCTTTCAAGGTACTTACAATGCCGCTGGGTAAATTCCTAGACGTACGGTAATAAAACCGCGCAGGTGCACCACACGGACACACACACGTATGATCTCAGTAGCACGTTTAGCGAAAACCACGAACGCGCGAAACGAACATCCGCCGCCGTTGAGAAATCACGGGCACAGATCACGATGTCGTCCCTGATGTCGTCGCCGCGGGTGCAGCAGGTGTCAGTAGCACGCTTAGCGAAAACCACGAGCGCGCGAAACGAACATCCGCCGCCGTTGAGAAATCCCGAGCACAGCTCACGATGTCGTCCCTGATGCCGCCACCGCGGGTGCACCAGGCGTCAGTAGCACGCTTAGCGAAAACCACGACCGCGCGGAACGAACATCCGCCGCCGTTGAGAAATCACGGGCACACTCACGATGTCGTCCCTGATGCCGCCGCCGCGGGTGCACCCGGCGTCAGTAGCACGCTTAGCGAAAACCACGAACGCGCGAAACGAACATCCGCCGACGTTGAGAAATCTTGGGCACAGTCTTTTTCGCTCGCTGGATGCTTCTGAAGCCGGACGGACAAAGAGGCGTAAGAAACAGGTCACTGAAAGATATTTTCTTTTCATCTGCACACCCAGCTGCTCTGGAAGATACAGGTCGCACACATGGAACGAGAATCCGAGACTGAGCGTTCGTTCCTGGCCGGCCGTTGCTCGTTGACGGACAAAGAAGCCGGTTTTCTTTAAAAAAATAAAAAAGTCAGCAAAACGACCTTTTCGCATTTTCCCCACGACCCAATGCGAGGGAGAGAGGGTGCGTGGGGACTCGTCCTTGGTGCGAGGCACCAAGGACGCCCAGTCCCCGGCTCGCCTCGGCTTCCCCCTCCCCTCGTGTCGGCTTTGAGTGAAGTTCGGTAAACAGGGAAGCGAGTCACCCGTTTCGGGTAAGATTAAAACCGGGTCGTCTGGGAATCGAAAGTGGCTGGCGGTGACATTCCAGCGAAATCTGGAAACCCGATGCCGATGAAATTACAGCAAAATCTGTTTGCCGGCAAATAATCTCGCACAGACTGCAGGTAAACTGGTTTCGGATGAAAACGGGTGAAAGTGCCCACCTTTTTGGATCGTCAAAACAGTTCGCTGCACGCACTTCTTGAGGGTTGCAACGTCGTCCCGAGCTAAAACTCGCACTCACGAGAATGCCGCCCGAGTGGTCTCGTACCTGCTCTGCCCCGACTTTTGCCTGTCGCAAATAGCAAGTTGCCGGTGATCGCTGCTCACCTTTTGGATCGTCAAAACAGTTCGCTGCACGCACTTCTTGCAGGATTGCAACGTCGTCTCGAGCTCAAACACGCACTCACGAGAATGCCACTGCATTGGCGGCCACCATTACAAACTCAGCTAGTCCCCCTGCTCGTCTTGGCTTCCTTGCCTTTAGCCGTTCCCCTTTCGTCGGCTACCAGTGAAGTTCGGTGTCTGGCAAACGAGAGTGGCTTCCGGTAGGATTCCAGCGACGGGTAATCGAAAATGGTTCTGGCAAAACTTTCAGCGAAAGTATCTTCCGGTAATATTTCCACCACAGACTGGTAAACGACGCTGGTTTCTGGTGAAAATGAGTGGAAATTAACCCGTTTCCACTGAATGTCACGGGAAGTTTTTGCCGGATTTTAACCGAGAGTGACTCCGGTAAAACGTACACCGGAATCTGGTAACTGAAAGTGGCGGCCGGTAATATTTCCACCAAAAAACTGGTAAACTACGCTGGTTTCTGGTGAAAATGAGTGGAAATTAACCCGTTTCCACCGAATGTCACTGGAAGTTTTTGCCGGATTTTTCAATAGGGTAGTTTCTTATGTTTATTTCAAAGTTATAAGGTTGGTGAAAAATATGTCGTTCGACGGAGGGTTGGGGTTATCTCAAGATAGCTGCTGTGTCCTGCCTTCTTTAGGTTGAGGGCTTGTGAGGGTTTATATAAGCGAATGGTTTGAGACAAAATACGACACATTTTTCAAAATAAACGTGGATATCATAAAAAAGTTTGGCTATATTAGGCATGTAAACAGTTTTTCGAGTCATGGAAACCCTTAGTATACCTAGCCTATTTTTTATTTTGTTATATTTGTAGTTTTTACTCAGCTTGCCATGGTCCCAAGGAGCGTTGTTTTTCACATACAACAATGTATTATTCCTATTACAAACAGCTGCTCCTAACATCAATTTAGAAACCGAGTCTTCTAAGTCACACACAAAATCGGATTTAAAAATCATCATTATATGGTATATTTAACCGTCCGACAATTTGTCGGTGCTGCATAGGCGACAAAAAAGTACAGTCAAGGCAACTGGGTAGACCTAAAATCAGTTTTGTGATCGCCCAGTGCAAACACACCACCCCTCCGCCCTTCATCTTCATGCTGTACCTTCGGTTTCATCTAAACAATTTACTATAAGTATTTTTTTTTTCGCTTCCTTCCGTTTTTTTTACCGTAACTTCGTTCGGAGCCAATATTTCGTCCGGCGTGTTTTCAATTGTTATGCTCTAAGCCCAGTCAAGGCTGCAATTCCAAAAAGTGACCAAAATTGATCCCCAGTTATTTCGCTAAGATGTACCGGACGGATTTCGATATTTGACACGTTACTCTTCACATATTATATATATTGTGACAGTAGGACATTGAGGGGCACCGAGCGGGACAAACAAAATAAGAAAAAAAGAGGGTCATAGGCGGGAGAAGGATGAAGTGGCAGCAACGGAAAAAGCGATCCGTAACATTTTGGTGTCAGAAGTGGAATTTGCGAGAAAAAATGCCCTTCACACGACAACAAGCCCAGTCTGGCGAACCTTTCCCTTCTACCGAGGACACCAGCAACACTAAAGATCCAGTTACATAGGCCCAACTGAGGGATCTGTTCGCGGAGCAGAGACAGGGCTTCGAATCAACGATGGCGGCTATGGTCCAGGCGCAGCTGCAACCCGTTACGTTTGCGCAAGAAGACCTTCGACAAAGAATCATAGCACTAGAGGAAAGGAGAGACTCGGAGAATCGGACTCACTCAGCAGCGGTACGCACATTTTCGGCCACCTCGAATCCCCTTTGTTTGAAACTGAAGCCTTTTGATGGTAGCGGGCCAATTGACCTTTACCTCGAGCAAGCTAACAGTGTTGCTCAAGCAAACCAATGGTCCGAAGATGAAACAACTCACGCGCTTGCGGCAACACTACAGGGACCAGCCATCGCGATATTGGCCCAACTTAAAAGGAAGAACTCTAACCTACCAAACGTTGGTAGCGGCACTTGAAGACCCCTTTGGCGACAAACATCTAAAACACGTCCGCTTTGGCGAGTTACGTTGCCGTTGACAACAGTCGGGGGAAACACTCCAAGTCCTGGCAACGGAAGTTGAGTGTCTAGCGCGAAAATCATTTGTGGGTGTTGCCGACAACACTTTTCACCTACTCAGCAATACTGCCATCGTCGACGCCATTGCGGACACTGAAGTTCAAACATATGTTCAACTTGGAGGGCCAAAGACTGTTCGAGAGGCTTTGGTTAAGGCGTTACATATCTCAGCCATCCAAAAGGCAACAGCAAACGCCAGGCTTCTTGCCCGGCACAGCTGCAGCCAACTACTCCATTGGGGACACCTGGAGCACGCCAGCAACCTGAAGGTCACCAACCAGTTAACACTAAGAGGCGCTGTTTTTAATGCGGACGACAAGGACACTTGGCTGCAGAGTGTTGCAGCGCGTCAGGAAACGGATATCCCGCTCCACAGGGGCGGGACAGGGTATAGGAGACCAAGTCCCCGTCGTCTCTCTTTCAAGGCGTTTTACTGGTCTTCCAACTACCAAAGTGGAGATTCAAGTTGTTGGGATCCATGAAGGCCACCTCGATACTAGAGCAGCGGTTAACATAATCGACGCGACGCTTGTACAGGCTGATTGTAATGTTTCCCGGATTGTTCCACAACTTTTCACAGCCAACGGCGTCAAAGCTCACACCGGTGGACAAGTGAAGTTACTGGTCACTGGGCTCGGTGAGACGTCGTTAGTTGACTTCGTAATTTTATCGAATTGCGTCTCTCCAATCATTCTTGGTTATGAGTGGTGCCAGAAAACGGATTTTTTAAAGTTGAACTCCGAACAAAACAAGGCCACTAAAACTCCGCATCCCCCCATGGAAACATTAGACGCCAGCATTCCACGATGCGAAAGTATTTTTGTGTGGCTTGTATACCTCGTTCGCTCATTTTCCCTCGTCACCGTGGAAACGTGGCACCTATTTCTAAAGTTTTTCTCGCAATATACCAGCATCGTATGTGCTCAAGTACAGCTATGGGATGACTTAAACGTATGCTTTAAAGACTCTGCTACAACACCTGCCGACACTGCTTCAATGATACGCCTGACAGTAAACAACAAAAAGGTTTACGGTGAAGCTGTTTTCAACTGGTGGCTCTCTGCCAAACAAGCGAAAGAACTGGCTGCACCCCGGACACTCGTGGCTTGTAACAATGGAGAATTCGTCGCTCTTGTCGTTAATCTAGGTACCAACCACATCACTCTGAATCGAGGGAAACAGATTGGTGTACTCCAACCGTTGGTGAAGGACAAGATCTCAATACTGGCGAGTATTTCTCTAGGGTCAGATAAAGAGTGCCATTTTTACAGTCAGGAAAATTCTTTGCCGTGGGAACAATTTAAGTTTGGACCAAAATTAAGTTTCGAGCAGAAAATGAAAATCAGGATGGTATTCTTTCCACATCGACACTGCATTGCCCTGAATCCGGACGAACTTGGATGCACACCGTATGCAACACATACCATTGACACCGGTGACAGCCGACCAATACATCAGCCACTACGCCGCCTGGCCCCAACAGAGTGTGAAACCATTAAACAGAAAGTGACTGATATGCTCGACCACGGTGTGATGAGTCCATAAACAACCCCAAGGTCGTCACCAGTGGTGTTAGTGAGAATGCAAAATGGCACTGTGCGGTTTTGTGTAGATTACAGGAAGCTTAATAGTACAACCATGCTCGATGTGTACAATCGTCCACGTCTTGATGACACCTTTGACCGACTGCGGGGAGCGGAAAACTTCACAACATTGGATTAGATGTCGGGATACTGGCAGGTGCTACTCGATAAAAGGGACGCTAAGAAGTCAGCCTTCATCAGATCAGATGGTCTCTACCAATTCAACCGTCTTTCCTTTGGCCTTCGGGATGCCCCAGCGACATTTCAAAGACTCATGGACCCGGTTTTGGGCAATTTGAAGTGTACAATGGCGCTGGTGTATTTGGACGACGTTTTAATCTACGCAAACATGTTTGAAGAACATCTTCGAAGGCTCTCACTTGTACTTGACGCCATAAGTGATTCCAATCTTCGTCTGAAGCCCCGAAGTGTTTTTTCAGCTTCAAAGAGATCACATACCTTGGACATGTGGTAAACAAAAGCAGCGTTACACCTGATCCCTCGAAGCTTGAGGCTTTGTTTGAATATCCGACGCCAACAACTATCGAAGGCTCGAAAAGCTTTTTGGATTTAAGTCATATGTCCGCTGTTTTTTTGCTAACTTTGGTACTTGCGCTGCCCCCTTCAATTACTT
>JAZHYW010049933.1:0-13311 GCA_037355805.1 Ixodes ricinus
GCGTTTTAGTTTGTGCCAGAAACATTCGCGAGGTCAGCTACCTCACTTCTATGTGTGGCTGTCGACGGTGTATACTGAGTTTTGAATTATAGCTAATACTGCTCTTTAGATATAATTCAAAATATGAAGTACAAACACAGAGTTTAAGTAAAAGTGAGTAGGCATGAGAGCTTAGATTGGAGGCCTAGAGCGTGGGGAGCGTCTGGACAAGCACTAGCACAAAACTCTAAACACAACTAGAGATTTCTTTCTTGTTTTGTTCAAATATATTCTTTCAATGTTTACGACCAAGGCGAAGCGTAGCCTGATGGCCAAATATACTAAGAAACATCGGCAAATCGGGATATATGTTTTAATGTATCTCACTTTTTCGAAATTCATAACGATTGCGGTCAAACTCAGTGTTTACTCTACCATGCGAGAACGTTGCGGAAAGTAAATATAATAACGGGTGAACTAACACTGCGGGTAGCAACAGATACGACAAAGATGTCGTCATACTCGTTGATGCATATGTCCGCAAACGCCTACTTACGAGTTCCAGAGGGCAGAAGATTTCCCAGGAGACGCAGAAAGCGAGACTGCAATCGCCAAAGACATTGGCGAGACAGCAGTCCGAACCTCCGGAGTCTTGGTACACTTAGTGTGCCCAGATTTTAGCGTGCTTCCAGATGCTCCACCGTAGCCTAAACTACGAGGAGGAGCTCAAAGCATCGACCGTCCTCTAGCGTCTCCAGCCTTTGCTCAGCCTCTCCGCCCGCTCTCCTTCTCCCCGTGCGGCAACTCGAGCACGCGCTCGAGCACCCAGCCTGTCCAGAAAGTGTCCACCAATAAATTGCAAAGGCTCTCTGCGGTTTATGAGTTGCTCCCCCTCTTAAATCTAGGAACTCGACGCCACACTTGGCATCGGGCGTGCCGTTTTTGGCGATGACGAAGAACGACCTCGATAACGTGGCGATCCCGAGTTCTCGCGTTGAACGCTGTGCAATCGCCCGTAGGGGTACCGCTCCCTCACGTCAGACCGGAAAGCAAAATTCTTCGACGGGTTGCTGCCCTTCAGAGGATGGACGAATGGATGCATAAGTCCTGTGAAGCGAGTGACGGCTTGCGCCATCCATTCGGCACTAAGCTGACAATATGGTGGAAGTTACGTTTTCGTTGGATCAGTCATACGTCTACACGGGGTCTCGAAAAACAGATTTACGGGGCTTTTTTTACCGCAAAAACGAATTACACATCGTTGAAGGCTACGTTTCAGCCCACGTTCCGAACCAGCTAAATGCTGAAATTTTATAGCTCATCGTTATCTAAATAATCAATTATAAGTGATTTTTTTGAAAATTTCAAAGGGAAAATGCAGGTTTTCGTCAGTTTATGGTAAAATGACACCATTCAGCTCACATATATTCGAGAGCATCGTCTGCCACCATTGTCACATTGAAAAATTTTAGAACATCACGTATAACTTTTGAATAAAATAACAGATTGTTCTGAAACTTTAAATCTGGTTGGGACCATAAGACATATATATTTGGGTGAAAAATGGCCAATCGGTGTTGCCTTGTTTATTTTTGAAATGAAAAAACAAACTTTGTAAATTGTTGAGGGGACACCCTGCACATTTCGCACGGTGATCACGCTCCCTCCTTTTCTCAGGAAAGAGAGCTGGGTCAGGAGAGGGAGGCGGTCCATTGGTCCGTAGAACGTGTAGCTTCCATCACACTGTCAACTCAGCGATGAACGGAGCTTAGCCAGTGTTTCCTAACCAGCGCAGGTGTTCTTATGACCTCCGAGATTCCCGGCGCACGGCTGCCCAGCAGTCGAGGAAGCGTGGTTGCTCGGGATCTCCACAAAGTGGCGGTTCGTGCAAAACCAACAATTCAGCAGCATTAGTATCGCCCTAAAGAGCCAAGTCGAATGTGTTCGCACGATATACAGCTTGTGGCTGCGGTTTCTTATGAATGACACGTCCTTTTATTCATTTATTGACCCTTAAAGGCAGCATTGCGGCGTTACATTAGGGGGGATAGTACCGGGAGGCATACATTTAGAACTTTTATACGCATAAAAAAGAGAACAGGAATAATAGCCGGCCTCACAGTACCCACACAGGAAGACATGACGCTGGTTAGGTATTAACTATGGACTGATGTTGTGTTGTTTACTGATGTTCATCAGTAAATAACACGATACGTATATCTCTGGTGATACGGTAGTTTGGTGAAACATCCTTTCTCTCGCGCCGCGAAGGGATCTCGATAAAGTGAAGTTATTTTGCTTAGAATATAGGTAGGTATTTTCTAAACTTCCTTTAGGAGAGGCAGAAACCTCAACACGACGACCTAGCTATCTAGGTAATGTTTGTGAGAATGGTGTTCATATGTTGGTGTTGTTGTCTTTGTTGTTGTTTTCATACGCATGCAGGGGTGGTAATGTCTGTGGAAGCTGATAGTACGAGTATCCAAAGACGTACGTCTGTGGCTCTCCATCATATCTGATTTTGGCTAACGTGTATGTTCACTGTGGCGCTACTATATTCTCCCAATGGATGTTCGTGTTGTGCACTGGCGTGCTGCGGACTACTTAAAGAAATAACATATTCACGGGTTTTGTGACAAAGCACGGTTTACACTCTTTCTTACTCTGTTTTCTGCGCAGTTTTGTTTTCTCAACTTTAGGTAAATTTGCACATTCTATGATTATTTTAATAATCAGACGCACACTGTGCGTCTGTTTTTTTTTAAATTCTTTTTCGAAGTTTAAACGTTAGAATATATTTTGATTTAACATTTTCGCCAATCTTGAAAAGTAAAAATAAAAAGTTACGTTTATTTTAAAATGTTTTACCTCGATAATTCCTAATCGCAGGATCGTCCAAAGGCAGGGCTTCAGCAGTTCGCCTTCAATTAAAATTTTCTCTCACCCACATTTATAAGCTCAGCTTATAACAGAATCACTGCTTGAATGAGTTACTGCCAGTTTCAGTGACTACGCCGCTAGAACCGGCTTCGGCGGTTTTTCGAAAGCTATCCAAAGGAGCTAGAGTTCTAGATTTCAACATCGTGAAGTTGTCCATCTCCGAACAACGATGAGGCAACTCCTATTTTGTTTGTGCCTTTTTTTTTTCAATTTACTCGTTTTCTCTGGCCACAAAGCATGGACAAACAAACAAAAGAAACCAACAAAATAAAATGCATGAAAACATCCCACACCTTGTCTGTTGCAGACACCCGAAAAAGCCGACATTCCCTAAGCCCGCGGGCCAGTGTGTCCCGAGGGACAACACTTTTTGCCCTTTCTTACTTACTTTATCTCTCAGTTCCTGTAAGAACAACCAATGCAACATTCCAGCGCTGTAGTTCAAGCAAGTCTAATCCCTGCCGTCAACCATTCTCCTTGTTTTATTTTCTCTTTCTTGTTTTGTTTTGTTTTGTTTTGTTTTGTTTTCACAAGAGAGTGCGAAGCAGGTAAACCGCGACCTCTTTTGACAAAGGCAACCTCTTGTCGCCTGCGGCAGTGTCTAGAATTTTATGTTATCTACATTGCACCACCTTTCGTCGCACGGTGAACGGGTTACTCAACGAAAGGTGACAGATGACTGGCTTGAGATTCCTTGCAGTTACGTCACTTGGTCAGACGTATTGTTGGTTCGGTTGCGCGACTACGTAGATTCCACTGTTCCTTATAATTCTACCACGATGTGACCACTGACTCTTAAATATTCTAGAACTTTATAATTATGTTACCACTTTTTTTTTAAACGATTACAGTCCTGGGACCACTTTCTCTATATCATTTTACTGTTTTGCATTCATAGGACTACTGTTACTATAGAATTCTATGGTTATCGGACTAGTGTTTTCAAAGAATCACGTAATTCTACCATTTGGCAGTATAGGCTCCGATCTTTTAACGGGATTCCAAAGTCATGGGGTTTTTTACCGCTTGACAGCGTGTCTTTTGCTACATTATGGGAGGCTGTTGGCTACAACGTGGCGGGTCGCTGCTAGTCTAAGGAAAAAGTTTGCGTCACGCTTTAGAGACATACTTTAAAATCTCGCTATGGAAACAAGCAGAATAGCATAACATCGAAGCGACTGAAACTTACTTACTCCAGAGCTTTGAGCAGCGTTTACTGCGGAGACGACGAATACGTATTTTAGTTCCGTATATGAGTGGCTCGAATGTGTTGTGAGTGGCCATGGAAAATAAAGAGACAGCTGGAAAGATTTAAAGGGCCATTCCGCGCTCTTGATGAAATGTCGTTACGCGAACGGCCTGCGCCGTACCCTTCCGACCATGAGGATATCGGAGAGAAAGCCATGGAGTTCAAAGACACTATCGATGTTGTAAGTGAATGTTGGTTGAAATTTAAGGTGGTTCAAATTAATTCGTAGTCCTTCGCTGGGACTTGTCATAAGTCCTTCATGCTTTGGCGCGTAAAACCCCCAAATTTGGCTGATTGACTGCGTTTGTGGGGATATAGGAAGGAGGAAAAGGAGAAGAGGGGCAGGTGGACAAAAGCGTCGGGACTCCAATTCACGCTGTGACTATGGTTGGCCAGCGAGGCTGTGGTATCACCTGCAGCGATTTCCCACTCCACTTTACCAAAGGCCGTCTCTGGTCGCGGACCGCCGCCGCTGGTCGTATTGCCGTTTCTTTTCTCTTCGCCGTTCCTCGTATTCACGCGTCTCCTCGGTAGTCCTATCTATGCGTGGCCAGCCCATAGCCAACGTTACTAGATTACCTCAGTTGTGGAACTCCCGCGGAGGGGGTACCCCCCCCTCACTCACTTCAATCCGCCTGGAGTCGTTCGAAGCGCCATCTACATTTTCATTTCATAACTGTGCGTTCCAAAGAGCACAGCTGAAGCGCCAAATGACGATCACAACGCCGCCATTTCTCCCGCAGCGGTCACTCGAGGAACTGCACGTGACATCTCTTTTGGCTTCAATCGGCCATTTCGGAGCCGAAACAGATACGGTGGAAAAGGTTACAGGGGTGCCACCCCCGTCTCCCCAGCGGACGCGCCGCGACATATCACCGAAGTTAAGATGCGCCTAGGTCGGGACGTGCTACCTGAAATCGCCGCTGAGGCATGGTTGTATAAAAACAATATTAATTGTGCTGCAAAACCTTGCAAACTAAACATTTTAAAAAACATCACGCGCCCCTCATTTTGAACTAAACTCTAATAAAATTTACTACAAAAGAGTTTTTTTCCGTTGGTTTTTACGTTTCTAGTAACGTTGAAACGAGCGTATCCCGATTCAGTTACCAAAGCAGCCGTCCGGCGGCGCGTCGAGCGACTCCGGGCGAGTCGTGGTGAGTGAGGGGGTACTGTTCGTGCATGCAGCGTCTATGAGCAGTTCCGTAACTGAGCTAATCTAATAACGTTGCCCATAGCGGCGCTGCAGCAGCAACAACGAAAACAGTCGCTGTACTCCGTGTCACCTTTCATCCAAGCGCATCGGGTGCTACGAGCCATCGGAGACAATTCAAGGCCGTGTGAGTGTCACGTGACCTTGAAGAAGGGGCACAGCGATGCGCGGAAAGCATATCACGGGCTACGTCCACAGAACAAGATTGGCTATGATAGGTCGTAGCGTCCACTGCGTCCGGACGTAAGGTGAAATAGAGTATAGGCGGGTTCTTATTTTATATATGGAAGGCTAGTGACGTCACTTCCCTCCGTAGCAAGCTGCCGTCGCAGAGGCAGCTTGTGCAACGGTAATCTTCACCGAGAAACGTATACGGTGAGCGCTATGCATTGTTATCAGGAGCGCCTTATCATCAATTATGTGATTCGGGTACATGGTTTGTGCTTGCATTTACAGAAACGAACGCCTTGCCGTATGTTGTACGCGTGATGTATGTACCTTTCGTTCAAACGCTAGAGTTTCTTTTTTTTTTTACGTGAGGACGTCGACACTAGGATATCCGACCAACCAATTATATACAGCGTCGCAGTAAAAGACTAATACTGTGTCGTCACTTTCAACAGTGAGTCGCTGAACAAATGCCGCTTACTACTCTGATTTTTGTTGTTGTCTTGTTTAACTTTAGGAATACCCCCGAAATATAAATTTAGAAAAACTTTTTTCCGCAGAAACGAGATAGGACTAGAAGGGGGCGTACATGAACAAATATTCTAATTGAGCAATACGTTTTGTTTTCTTTTTTTACTTTGCTTTTTGGGGGCAAGAATCCTCGAAGCGCAGCTGCCGATATTTAAAGACTGGACGGGGATTGGCTGTCAGCGGGGATATTAGTGCCTCCCTACATCGGTCAGAGCTTTAAATTTTGTGCTGTATTGTGTGAAGGGCAACGCCATATTGACCACCATGAAGCAGCCGGTTTAAGAGAGAAAAAAATCGATCGATTGTGTTTTATCTGCCCCTGTCAAAAAGTAAAATGGAATATAAACAAAATTGACGCACCGCGTCATCGACAAGACGTCTCGCTGCCGCCTGGCAATTCTGAAAATACTCTAAGGTAAAAAAAAAAATCAATTTACAAGAGAGGTTTTATTTTTGCGGAAGCGAATGAAACATATTTTATGTATATTTTTTTGCGACAGTCGAATTTTGATGGCTCGTGTAATTATGTGTTATTACTCTGCACGAAGCAAAGGTTTAGTGCGGCGATTGTCATGCCCAAGTCCCACTAGAGTGCAAAAAAAAAAAAACTGACACGGACAAGTCTCTAGCAGATTTAGCGTGATGATAATGCAGTAAATGCAAATGTGCAAGTGACCTGAACAACAATGACGGTAATAATCACTGGAGAAGAGGAACAATCGGGACAAAGGACAAACACAAATCTCCAAACACATCTAGGTGACTGGTGTGCGACCGAAACAATCCGCCTGGTCCTGGTATCGAACAAGGGACCTCTACATTTCCCGCGAAGTGCTCAACCAAATGAGCTAACCAGGAGTTAGACGTCAGTAGAGCGAACGGGTTTTATTAGCTGCCACCAGTTTAACACCAACAAGGGTGAACGGCCTGCAATTTAAGGTTAGGATTATAATGCAATTAATACCAAGGTGCAAGCGAGCTGAACAAGAATGACGATAACAATTCCTGGGGAAAGGCAGCATGGGGGACGAAGGACACACATAAATCTTCAACAACAGCTAGTTTGCGAACCAGTCACCTAGCTGTGTTTGTAGATTTGTGGATCTCCTTTGTTCCCCCTTCCCCGTCTCCAGGAATTATTATCAACATTCAGCATGCTCGCGATGGTAGTTTTGGCAGGCGTTTAGTAGTTCGGTGCTCGTGAAGTAAGCACGAGTCATTGCAAGCCTGCCGGAGACACCCTCGCGTCCATGGTTCTCGTGTTTGAGCATAGCCTCCTTGATTCTACAAAGCCTGTCAAATCGTAAAATACTCTGGTTTGAGGCTCGTCGCCGTTGGCTGTGTCTGTTTGTCGCTCTAATGGGACTCGGGCATAAGAGGGTCCATCATTCTTTGGGAACTGACAGGGTTAGAACGGCGGGAAGGTACTTCATTTATCCGGCTTCGCATGCTTTCCACTTTCTATTTTCGAGAACGCTTCGGCATCTCGTGGACGTCGAGTGCCTACGGGCAGCCGTCACATGATGGCGCGCCGAAAAGGCGCGCTGGGAGGCCAGACATCTCAAACAGACTTCCTGCCGTTCATTTCCTGTCAGTGACTATAGGGAGGTTTTATATGACGTGCTTCCGGCTCGAAATCTCTCGCTGGACGCCACATTGGTGAATTTTCTCCCGATGTCGCTCTAAGCGCGAGTACTGTGTTTTCCACTGCGCTCGAGTTCTTTCGAACCATGATCGACATCACCAGCCACAGAGGTCGGTATCATAAAAAAGCATCAGCTGATACTCGATGTCTATACGTACCGGTATTTATTTGAAGTTAAGACGAGCAGGTACTCGACAACTCTGCTCGTCGGTGAAAAAAACAAATGTCCCCCGCAGAAGCCTCCGGGCAACTCCGATAAGGTAAAAAAATAAAAACGGAGAAAGCTAGGGTTTAATTTCCCCAAATACGTCTTCGGTCGTTCTTGCTGAGTTCTGTTGTCGATGGAGCCACTCGCCGTACCTGTGCGTTTTACTAACAAAAAAAAAAAACTGACGGTAAATAACAACTTTTTTGCATGTTAACTCATAGGGAACTGGAAGACATTGTTTATCAACATTGCGGAACGCGGCTTACCGGAACTGAAAAGGAGTCTCGTGAAACCGCCTCATGGTGTACTCAAGTAAGAGTGGGAGGCAAATATTTGAATTTACGTTTTTATGTTTGCAAATTCCTGTTCCTTGGTTTACAGAAATGCTTGTAGTCTTCAGACAATTCACAAAGATGTGCGTTTAGAGCACTGAGGAACGACCGGTGGAATTCACTGGTCAGCAGCGAGATAACCTGATGCTTACCAATAATGCGGCGTGGCCTCAATAAGGAGCTTCAGTAGATCGTTCTGAAACCATTTGATAACAAAAGAGTTTTACTCTAGTGTATACGAGCAAACGCAATTGGCACTGTGCATTATGCGCTATAGACCTCTTCACCCTCAGTCGCATGGGCGCTGCCATCTTGGAATCACGTGACTCCGCCGCCATTAAGTGGCTTCAACTCGTCGCTCCTCACTCCCCTCTGCGCCTTCGCGAGGGCGTTGTGTTCGTGTTTTTCGTCGCGTTTTACCACGATTTCTTGACTTCCTTTGTGAAGTGTCGTCTTATACTTTGTTTTCGTACCTAAATGCATGCCAGTATTATGCGCACAACTTGTGCACTTGATTTTATAACACGTTCTGACTATGTGCACCGTCGGCGTACCGGAAACGTATGAGAAAAGAATCAGCGTTAGCGCTGGCGCATATTGAGCATGTAGATGGCTGTGAGACACACGAGATTTGAGAGGCCAATTATCTATGACAGCGCAAATTTGGTTAAGTGATAGTGTCTAAGTACTACTGGCGCAATAAGAATTATGCACAAGGTATATTTATTATAATAAAAAAGAAGACAAATTATATTCAACGCAAGAAGTCACTATGTCTGTTGCTCGAAAATATCGCGCTTCGCCTGCATAACAAATCCAAAACAGTTGTTCTTGATTATATGAGAGAATAATGTTTTCGATAGAAACATTCGCTTGACTTGTTTATTGATACATTTAAAGATAAAATATACATTGTGCACGGTCTCCTGTATGAAGTCATCCAATTTTCTTAAGATATCCAGCTCAATTTATTTATTTCAACAGAAAGGGTTGCTCTCAACGAGTGAAAAACGTGTCAAGGACAGCATCTGACTGCCTGACAAAAGCACCTGAGGCACGCAATTCGTGGCGCGAAAAGTAGCCTTCCACATGGAAATCATTCGAATGGAGTGTTGTTGATGCCAGATTTACTCTCGACGCCGCTGAAAGTAAAAACGCGCATATGTTAAAGCAAGTATATATCTGTACACCCAAGACCATGAAGTGATGCCTGGCACTTGACTTGAGCCAAGCTTTCAGGAGGTCAATTATTCTGCGTCATGTAATTTTATTTCGCAAATTCTACGGAAGACAGACGTCAGACTTCATTTGTCGGGTGTGTTCCTTATCTGATATTCTAAATACGTTGTAACGAAATGTCGATAAATTAATTGCATTATAATCAAAAGCTCACTAAGGTCAACAAAGTGAAATGCTCAAAATGAGTACTTTTTCATGATTGATAGTTGAAAACGTTCCTACTCCCTAGAGTGAGCCATTAAAACATCTCTTGAGTATATATTTTTTTTCAAGAAACCGAATTGGACATTATCGTTTCTTTTTTTTGCGTTTCATGCGTCATTACAGGGGTTTTCCCGGTCGGAAATTTTCACAAAATGTCAGTGTCGTCAAAAACCGAGGAAGGGGAATTTGTTATTGCCGTTAAAAACAGCTGAAAATTGACGAAATATATGCATGCGCACACCTCGTGCTCGGGACTCTTTTTTCGCATCTTGATGTTAGGGAATAAAATTTGAAAATGCCTAAATCTCGATGGAATATTCCTTCCTTAACAGTTGGCAAGCTTCCTTAATAGAGCCAGTAATAAACTTCCTTACGTCTGTTAGTCTTGTTGTCGTCGATCATGGCTTTGACAACGTCCTTTTTTGGGGCTTTGAGCAGAGCATGCGAGGTTTTTGCGTGTGTAGTACTCAAGTGCAACCCTCACGTCTTCGGCATTCGAATTTTTCCCCATGTAGGGATCAGGGTTTGCTCATACACCGCTTTACGCTTCCATTTCTTTTTAGCAACCATGTAAGCAGTTGTTTCTGGCACCAGACGCAAGATTTTTTTCTTCGAGATCCTTGGTGACAGGAGCGTGTACAATCGCTTGCATTCGTCGTGGAAACTGCATGCCTTCAGCGCTTCGCGGAACGCGTCAAATCACTCCTCGCAGTGCTCACAACTGTCTTCGCCTGTTTTCACGCTATAAACGCTTGACAGTTTTTTTTTCTAATCAAAGAGACTCACTTGAGCTTGTCTTTTTTTTCAAATACGCTTTGCGTCCTGTTTTAAATTGTTTTGCGCGGTTTTAATTGAGTTACCGGCGAACCAAGAGCACACAAGTCTTGACTCACATCCGCCACAATTTCGTCAGAGAAAGAGCCTGCTGTACTCACGTTGTAAGGAGAAGCAATCTCATTCTCGAGGTATCTGTAGCAGTGTTGGCATAAAAGGTCAGATTCGTTCACTGTCCGTGGAGCCAGTGGCTTTCCTACCGCACTTTGTTGAGTCTCCCTACCGGTACGAGGTGCTCATTGCTACACACTTTCTTCTTGTGTCTCCGTAGATAGTCCACACAGAAAAAAATCACGATGCTGAATTGTTGGGCCATGGCTGTTCGGCCTGACACTAAACTCTTACTCGCTTCGTAAATTGCAGAACTTGAAACGTCACCGCAAGCGCCTATTTGAAGGGCTCTGAATTCCTCTCTCCCGGCTCCGAATTTCCGGTCAGAGCTCCGAAAGAAAATCTCCTTGTCGTTATCAACTTCTGTCTTCACTTGTAGATATAATCGGTGCTTCGCGCACGGTTAAGCTGGTGTTGTTTGTTTGCAGTTCCACTTATTGAGCACCAAATACACCGAGTCTCCTGTAAATATTGCGTTAGTCAGCCGTCTTTTGTTTTAAATCACCGTGTGAAGGATTCCTTTATTTTAATGTTTTTGCCGTTTTCGGTGTTGGAGTGTAGTTTCTGTGTGTGTGTGTGTGTGTGTGTGTGTGTGTGTGTGTGTGTGTGTGTGTGTGTGTGCGTGTTTTGTTGTTGGGGAAGGGGAGTTACGGCAGTAAAATGGGAGAGGGGTTAGAGGTTCTGTCTTGGTGGGCTCACATAGCGTGGTTAAACTCATCTGTTTCGGTCCTTGGGAGGGCTGCCCGTTCCCGTTGCTCTCCTTAACCTTTGGATGGATTTAGCTTGTCTGGTAGGGTTCTGTCAAATCTTTACTGTCGCATGTCATTCTCTTCCTTATTTTTTTCTCTTTCTGTGTGGACATGTATTTATTGTCGTTTTACTTGTGAATATGCTCAGCTGCGTTTGAGATTTAGTTTTGCACTCTCCGTTATATTTGTTATTCCTGGTCTCAGTGTTTAGATTGCAATGTTTCCTAACCAAATGACCTGTATACTTTCCCTTCTTACAACTACTCTTGCCTTAATTTTTCCTTAACTGACTCCTCTCGTATTTAACTTTGGGTTTCAAGCTAATGTGACGTGCTTACGATTCGTAACTGCCGCCAGCAGTGATATTCGCAGTGTTTCTTGTTCGTGATAAAGTGGTGCGAAAGAAGGGGGAGGGGGAGTAAGGTCATACGACGATAAAGCAATGCTCGGAACAGCAGGACTTTCCACTCTCTACGATAGAGTCCCGTTTTCCAGCTATTGAGGCTTCCATGAAAGCGACGTTATACGGCAAAGCCGCTATAAAGAAGACGTCAGCTCGCTCCAAGTGAAGGTTTGTTGTAACTTTTCCCGTTTGGAGATCTTATGTTACTCAATGTTTTGCCTTCACAAGTTAGTTCAAGTCACTGCAAAGTGTTAAGGGTAGTTTAAAAAAAATCAATAAAAGATGGATTTAAAAAATTCGACCTAATCTTGTTGTTCTTTGAGAAATCAGCTGCATTTCCGCCATAATAACAAGGAGACGATTAAAGGTATGTATATTATTTTTATATATTCGCAAAGAAAATATAAAGAACGCACATTTTGATATGTCTTGTTAAGTATTACAAAAAAAGTGTTTTTTGCAAACGAATTGTGAATGTATCTTAAACGCGTTTTATGACATGCTTGATTTTTTTTGTGTGCGTATAAATGTTTTTTTTTACTACGTGTCATAAATCTTTTAAAAAATGTATTTAAAAAGTTGTGTTGACGTCAAAGTTTCGATGGGAAAATGGCGAATGTGCAAAGTAGCATCGTGAAATGTTTTCAATTTCCCCACTCTCGAGCTTCTCTATTCTATATCTCAGCGAAAACAATTGTTAGGGCGTTCATATACTGTCCTCAAAATCGAGCTACAGGTGGCGCTACCGTCAAGCTATCATCATCATCAAAGCGGGGATAGAAGCATGGCCGCCCCATAAGCTCTCCGTGTTCGCGGGCGAGACGGTGCAGATTCTTTCGTTTATTTTGTCGCACACTATTAGTGGTTAAACAATTTTAGCGAAAAATGGTGTGGTACTGTTCGGTGCTTTAGTGAAGATCGAATCGTAGTACCAGCGTGCGGCCTAAATTTAAATATTGACTCGTGTGGCTGCGTCGTCTGCTCTAGGCAGACGTTGGGAAGCACGGACCGCCACGACAGATGCCTGTCTTGGGGTGAACTGCACTATTTAGGTTATATATGTGTTTCTTTTAAAGTACATGCGTCGGTTCACAAGCGTGATAAATTTAACAAAACAATAAATTCCAACCCGGACAGCATAATACGGGCAATGTGGGCTGTGAAATCGCAGGTTTTATGCATTTTTGTTTTTGTAACTTTTAGCTTTTGCAGTAATGTAAATATTTAGCATGGAGAGAAGACAGTGCTGTATCGAAAATTACCATGTTATTGAGTTTTGTTGAAGCCAATGTTTCCTTTTATTGTGCTGCGTTGTGGGCAAGTTTTTCGGAGTCGGAACAAGTCTACTACGTTGCAGTGAGGAAACGGTGCCTCTTCTAGTTAGGATCCTGAAACTGTTCGTTGGCAGGATAACCGAAACAAGTGAAAGAAACTATTCCAAACGATCTACCGGGAATGGAACAAACGGGTGTAACTAAGCAACCAACGTTGCGGGAGCAATACGGC
>JAZHYW010049934.1:0-7500 GCA_037355805.1 Ixodes ricinus
CAGAGTGTCGAACCGAAATTTTTATCGGTTCGGTTCCGGTTCGGGTTCACGGCTTTCGGTTCAGCTCCGGTTCAGTTCCGGGCAGCAAAAAATAACGGTTCGAACCGGTTCGAACCGGTTTGAACCGCTAAACTGAAAATATATTTTCCGCGTTCCTTTGGCAATAGGCACTATTTCAAGAGTGAAACGAGTAACTATGTAGCTTTTTATCTTTCGTAGAATCCACTTTTATTTTCAGGTACCAAAAATAACTTGCATTATTTAATTTTGATGAAACAGTAAATGAAAAGCTAGATTAATATATATGACTCAATATCTACTTTTTTTACCTCAGTTGCATATATTTTACCTGAATCTAAAGGTTATCAGTCAGGTGGGTCGCCTAAAATACGCGTGATTCGTACAACTTTGCGTCGCAGTATTAAAAGTCGAATCCTGCAGTTGTCTTGCACTTAGAAATTAATTACAGTGCATCAAATCATAAAATGGGCGCGCCATATATATCCTGAAATCTATAGTTTATAAAATACGTTTCACAATATATATGATGACGACGCAACCGAGCTAAAAGCAAAAATATTTTCAAAATCTCAGGAACGTTTTAGGACAAACCCTTTCAGTCTACCTTTTATAGAAACACTGAGCGGCAAGCACAACGCTTGCTTTCCTGACCAATATTGTTTACACTCAGCACCGTGATGCAGGCGAAAAATCATGCAGAAAAGAGTGACCTTCGTATTCGGATCGGATCTGGCCTAAAATAGCGCGTACCGAAGTAAACATATTCGACATAGCTTTGCGTTTGAGGTTTGTTCTTGACAAGATGCCGGTCAATTCAATTTGCAAATAAGCATCACCTTTGCTATTTCTTTTTGTTAAATAGAACAAAGTAGTATTTCATAGTCTACTCGACATTACAGCTACTTAATTGGTCACTTTCTGACGGTCTGCGTGCGCAATCATCACAGTTCCACCACGCGCCTCTGTGGACTTTGTTTTCATATAGCCCACAGACACATAAAATTGTTGTTTATCAAATAAAAGAAGCAAGAGACTTCTATATGTTTGAGAAGTTGAATATGCGTCAGGAACACAATTTATTTAAATCAGCGTAAAGGGCCCATGAAACGATTTTTGGGCTGGGATAATTGAATTTAGGTTGGGATTTTACTAATAACACATCGTTTAGTGGGCCAAAAGAAAGAAGGTAGAAAGTCAAAAGGCTAATTTTCAGTACAAAAATTCGAAAACACAGCGGACTATTTCGTACCTTCTCCCCTTCGAAAGCTCTCTGCCTTTTCACTGTGATACATCCGCGGTACCCAAAGCGCGTCACCCGGCCCAAACGCACGTCACACAACACCGGGACCTCATTTATTCCCTTCACCCCTAAGCTGACAGTGCGGTGGAAGCTATGCGCTTGCCGGACCAATCAGCCACCTCCCTTTCATCACCTGACGTCATTCTCTATGCTCGAGGGAGCGTGATCACGTGGCAAAGTGTGGCTTGCCCAAGGAGCACGTAGCTTCCACAGCACTGTCAGCTTAGGGTTGAACGGGGTGGGGAGAGCAACTTTTGTCTGAGTTTTGAGCGACGGGCTAATCTTCTAGGGGGAGAATGGCAGTGTCCGGGTACACAAACGAGAGTCCGAGCACGAGGGGAGTCCCTCCTTTCCGTCTTCTTGAACTGTTTGGTACAATTCGCGATTTGTGAGTTGAGGAGAAAAGCTAAGAAGGAAAAAGTTAAAAAATCGTTTCGTGACCCCTTTATAAAAAAAAAATGTTTAAGTTTCTCCCAAATCATTTATACACGTGCCTCTGAGGATAAAGCCGGAAAAGATTTGCAGAGCATATTTAAGACAATTTGGGGGCGCATTTACTTATGATGTATATTTTTAGGTTGATCGGCCCGTTATTTATGTTGTCAAGTCTGCAGGCAGTAATAAAATGTTTGTTATTGTCATCAATGAATATGACTGTATGAAGTTCACACAACCGCTTGAGATCGACACGGGAGGACGATACTCGAAAATACGCCATCTGTTGAGTCTGCGGAACGTGCTTTTTTGTTCGCTGTTTGGCAGTGTGAAACACCGGGTCGCGGGGTATGCCAAAAATAACTGTGTGCTCACGTTATAGATCTGTAGGCAAATACACGAAATGTGCAGAAAGATAATAAATGATAGTCTTCTAAATAATACCATACACGACGACTTACTGCAAAAAGAAATATATAGAGATGCATGTTTTTAACGTAAACACGTTTGACGAAACTCCGTCTTGTTGGGTCAAAAATTTGAGAAATACAGACCTTCACAAACCAAGTCCCAAACATTTAGTGGCCATACGTTTCAACGGTTGTTGCACGCTCTTGTTGTTTCGATTTTATATTGGTTCAGACCAAGGACGTCATTAACAAAAGAAAATGTGCTCAAAATTCTGATCCTCTTTTACCTGTTATGTTCAAAATACACCAGATTTCTTGTTTATTTTATGCTTAATGTGTTGCTAGAGTCCCAGTCACTATGTTCAAGCAAAAGCGATGCAAGATTAAAAAAAGAAAGAAATGGCAAGAAACGTTTTGCATGGCCCCTTCAAGTCCAGATGCAGCCGATGCTACAAGCGCGAGCATGTGGTCCTGACCACTTGCACTGCAGGAGCGCGCGTACTTGGACGCTGAAAGCCCGGAGCTCGCTCTTTTAGCTTCTGCTACGCTCACACTTAAAGTGAAACGGAGTATTGTGTTGAGAACTTCATATTTCACCAGAAAACTGAACTGTTTAACATGGTTTGCACGTGACATCATCGCACTATATGCTATACTTCGTTTCAGCCTAACTACAGACGAAGCCGATGCTCCAAGCGCGAGCTCCGGGCTTTCAGCGTCCCTGTCAAACACGCGCGATCGTGCACTGCAAGCACTGCTCAGGGCCGCATGCTCGCGCTTGTATCATCGGCTGCGTCTAGACCAGGGTGTAAGATAGACAGGTGGGGAAACGGACCATTGAAGCCTACCGCAGCGCCGTGACCGGATTGTGTACTCGTCTGCTTGCGGGTACCCCTGATTTGCGACAGATGGTGCTGCGGCGAGAAAAAAGGACTATCGGCCACTTACAGTGACTTCCACCATCTACAGAGCCTTCGCACATATAGTGAAAGATTACATGGCAGCATGGGCAGAGGGGAATGGGGTGTTAACGGAGCTGCAGGGAGGCTTCCGTCGGGGTCGCCGACTGGAGGACAACATTTTTACGATCACCCAGTGTATTGAGGTCGCCCGTAAGGAAGGAAGAAAACTACTGTGCTGCTTCCTTGACATTGCGAAAGCTTACGACAGTGTACCTCACGAGTTATTGCTCCAGCACCTAGAACAGTTAGACATGCCACGGCAGTGGTTGGCCCTCGTCCGATGTTTGTATTCGGGCAACGCGGTGACAACAGAGATGAATGGTGCCAAATCGGAGCAAGTGACTGTAACAAGAGGTCTACGACAAGGCTGTCCGCTTTCTCCTCTACTATATATCCTCTATGTGTCGGGGCTAGAGAGGCGCTTGCTCCAGTCGGGGGTAGGATTCTCTTTCACCCATTTAGAAAAAGGAGAGCCAGTGAACTGGACGCTACCAGGTCTCACCTTTGCGGATGACATCGTACTTACAGCGGAAAGTGTAGAGTCACTACAACAGCTTTTAGTCATCTGTGTAGAAGAGGCGGATGCGCGCTGCCTTCGCTTCAACAGCAAAAAGTCGGCAGTCGTGCAACTAGCCGGGCCTGAAGAGCCGCGTCTTGGTCACTGCGTGCTGAAGGGCGAACGAATCCCCCTGCAAGGCACCTATAAGTACCTGGGTATTCTACTCACAAATAAGCCAGAATACCTAGCGGAATACCATCTCTACCTCAGAAAGACGGCCGTGCGAAACACCAGTGTCCTTCGCAAGCGTAACCTATGGAGCTGCAATCGATTTCTGGTTACAAGGGAACTCTGGAAAGCAGCCATGGTACCTGGCCTAACGTTTGCTAATGCTGTTGTGTGCATTCCTGGAGACGTGAGGGACATTCTGGAGCGCCGGCAGCGCGAAGTTGGGAGGCAGGCCCTAGGCTGCCATGGCATGGTGGCGAACGAAGCTGTCCAAGGAGATCTTGGATGGTCATCGTTTGAAGCCAGAGAAGCAGCTAGCAAGATCGGCTACGACGGGCGTCTGCGACTCATGGACCGAGGACGGTGGGCCAAACGACTATTTGTGTACATACACCTGACAGGGATACAGACAAAGTGGAGAAAGCGACTGTACCAGCTGGAAAAGAAATATGGCTTCTTTACTGTGCCCGTGGCTGCCACTACAGAGCAAAAGTGGGAACTGGAGGTGCGGAAGAGAGTGCGCGAGGAAGAGGCTGTGCAGTGGTCGGAGGCGGCCCGCTCAAAGTCAACCCTGCAAGTGTACAACCGCTGGAAAAATGAAATATCGACAGAGACAACCCTGTATGATAATAGCCTGGGCAGCCGCCTGCTTTTTGAAGCACGTGCGGGAGGGCTAAGAACGCTAGTGTACGAAAAGATGGTTAAAGTGCAGGCGAGCTGGTGTAGATCATGCATATGGATCCTGAGACTGAGGTATGCAAGGAACTTCGAGCACGAGCAAAGAGGACTAGACACCGTCTCAATTGAGACGGTGTCTAGTCCTCTTTCTCGTCCTCGAAGTTTTCCTTGCATACTCGGTCTCAGGTTCCACTATGTATGAGCTAGTGTACAGGCAGCGTTTTGACCAACAGGTACAATCAACATCATGCCGGGCATGTGGCGAAACCGAGGAAACTATCAAGCATATTGTGCTCTCCTGCCCAAGTCTCGTACCAAGACACCCGGTGGATTGGGGCCAGGCGCCAGACAACGGGCTGCATCTAGACGAGGCACATTCACACGAACAATTTCTGGCAGAAGCCCTCGGCTTCCGAGTTGGGGACACAGGCAGGGATGCTGTGTGCTGGCCCAGTGCGGACTTAAATCGCGCTGCAGTGGCACTGCAGCCCAGCTGGAAGTGCAGCGACGCAGTCGAGAGGACTAAAAGGAGGCTGGAGGACTGGTGGCGAAGAATGCAACAGTAGTGCAGTTTTTTTTTCTCCGTTTTTATTCGGCTAGGTATGATTTCTATTCAAACCGCCCGCTTCAAAGGGAACAGCCACAAAATCATCATCATCATCATCATCATCAAATATCGGAATCGGATTTGCATGGAAGTTTATGGGAGAGTGCGCAAAATAAACCGAGAGCATGACAGTCCTCCATTGAAAATCCACGAGAAACCATCTCCGTCAGTTTAGCCGGTCGCCACCGGTCGCCCACCCGGAGTGAGAGTTCGCGGTGCTCCACATATATGGCGCCACAGAAAAAGAGAAAACCGAGTGGGACACAATCCGGTCGCTCATTTGGCTGTCTATATTACACCCTGGTCACCTGTCTATATTACACCCTGGTATGGACTTTTGCTGAAACGAATTATAGGGGTCGGAGATTTCTTGTCGCTGAGAAAATCATATCCCGTGGTGCAAAATGCACGCTGCACAAGGTTCGCGCTCAGTGCAACCCATGTATTCAGAAGCAAAAATTATTCTTGCTTGGTGCAGCGTCGTGAGGAACGGCGCGAGTGACTGGCACCACGAAAACGCGCTTTCTGGCAGGGTTGATTTTCCAAACGAAGTAGTTTTGCAGGATCACGCCGACTGCTCTGTGCCGAGGATGCGGAGCAGAGGAACCTTTACAACACAGCATGTTTTTACCCCCCCCCCCCCTTTCATTTGACGATGCTCCAGCAGAGAATACTTTTAATTTTTAAGTAACTCCCTCCTCCGTTTGGGGGTGCCGATTCGACAATTATATTTGTGTCATCTGTTAACAGTATCCTCCATTGCTTTTATTTTGCACCCAAAAACTGCGAGAATTTCAGCGGCTACCTCAAGGCCACTAGAATCTTTCTTTTCGGGTATCCCTGCCGTACACACTTGTAGTTTTATTTATTTTCAAATTAATAAGCCACATTTAGTCCTTTCAATCCTTCTATGCTTGGGGACAACCTCCATGAGACAGTTCAGCTACAACGAAAACATGTTTGGCAGACTCAATGATGTGTGCATGTAAAATGGTTCATGCAACAATTTTCGTACTTTCAGTAAACACCGCTTAAAAGTAATCCTTGACATTGATAGCTTGCAAAAACACGTATTAGTTTTCCTCTCCGCTCAGTGGCAGACGCAGAAAAATAAAGAAAAGAAACAACTTTCCCCTCCTCAACTTGCTATTAGACAACGATGTAATCTGACGCTAATTATAGTATACCGCCAGTGTTCATCATAGTCGTGCGCTGTGGTTGGCAAAGAATAAAGCATGGGTTGAACTTTAGACATTGTTACAATTCGGCTATTCTCATCTTTTATTGAACACGAGCCAACACGAATGTTTGGCGATGCAGATTGTCAAGAACCCGAACACTTGACTCGGGCTCATGACAATCGAGTACGTCACGGTGTCACATGACTCGCGGCGAGAAGTCGTCATGGCACGTGACGTCACGGTGTCAACAACGCTAATACATCTATAGTCCATTGCAACTCAAGAAGGTTGGGCGAGGGAAAAGAAGGCAGGGGGGGAGGAAGCAGACGGAACGCTGGAGAAGAGAGGGGGAAACCTACTCCTCTCTCCAGCGTTCTGCCTGCTTCTTCTCCCCGGCCTTCCCTTCCCTCGCCCTACCTTCTTGAGTTGCAACGGACTATAGACCTTTTCCAGAAGGGCGCCGCCATCTTGAATTGTCGTCACTTCCAGTATGGGCGGAAACATTGTTTTGCCGTCGCCACGCCAAAGAAAGGCATTTATGATATAAGCCAATCCGTCAAATATTCTTGTTTTGCCTCCCCTCTATTTTTTTTTTTTACTATATGCAGGTTAAAACGTTTTATTATTTCTTCGTCGCCCATATCGGATACGCCTATTACGTGGCTGGGGACGAGAGTACACGGAAAAGGTCTATATTGACGTTCTGAATTTAAGTCGACTTGACGCGGTGAGTCATGCGACTACGTCGCGGGGCCACGTGACGTGACATTTTTTGACAGCATGTCTTGACACCATGATGTCAGGTGACCACATGACACACGATTAATCGTAGTGCCAATACAAAAGCGCCATGAAAACCCACAATTTCTTATACATTGCAATTCAGTATATGACAATTTGATCACTACATATAAATACAGCTGCTAACTTTTACTCTCAAACACTCATTTTGTGATAAAAAAATTACCGTGAACCGTTTTGAACCGGTTACCGTTAATACTTTTTTCCGGTTCAGTTCCGGTTCAGTTCCAAGATGGCGGCGAAGATTTCGGTTCGGTTCAGTTCCGGTTCGGCTAAAAATAACGGTTCTGTTCCGGTTTTCGGTTCGGTTCGGTTCCGGTTCGACACCCTGCTTTCAAACGTCTGAAAATTTCTTAAAACGAGAGAACACACTGGCAT
>JAZHYW010049937.1:0-38446 GCA_037355805.1 Ixodes ricinus
TCGCTTAATGTTAAAGCTCTTTCACCACCACCGTTGACTATGTGCTAACCAGCTCAACACCAACCGACCGTTGTTTCGTAGCTTGGGCGCAAATGTTGAATGTGTGCACGTACTTGCAGCTCCGTGCAAGGAGACAGCGCGGGTTTGTCATCGCTTGCTAGGACGACGTCGAGAGGACGTCCCTAGAGACGACGTCTTATACGACCTCTAGGACAACTCCAGAGGACGAGCGCGCTTGGAAGAACGTCAAAGACGACGTCGAGGACAACGTTCTAGGGGATGACGTCGAAGACGACGTCAAAACGAAGGAGCGTAAGGCTGTGGGAACCACGTGTCCCCGTCCCCGTCTCTCTCTTTGGGCCTAGCACACGCAGGCCGTGGGGACCGCAATGGCGGCGGCTTCCCGATGCAAGGCTGTTAGCCTCGCTTTCTCTCGAAGAGGTCGGTGTGTCCCTCGTCCTTTTGGGTGAATGCGACTCTGGAGCACCTTCGGGGATGATTGTGGACGCGAACCATTTGCGGAGCTGCGCCACACCACCGCCGCCCGGGCGCGTCCGCTCCCCGTAGGCTAGACAAGCCGGCGGCGAACGGCGGTGAAACTCTCTCGTTGGGGGAGGTTCTGGGCCTCGGAGCCTCTTTCGTTTTGCGCTTCCCCCGTCCCACGAATCTGCCTAGTACGGTAGCGTGGGCCCCCTCCAGGTGAATCTTTCTGATACGACAGCGCTGACACTTTTCCGTGCTTTTAATTTATTAGTTTGGCCGACGGGCAAAGTGTGATGGCGAAACGCTAATAAAACACGTCACTCTACAAACCGACAGGCATCCTGCGTTTCTACGGGGTAAACGACTTTAGTGCGATCTCGAGGACGACCTCAAGAACTGACGTCTATGACGACGTCCTAGAGCACGAAGTTAAAGACGACGTTTAGGACGACCTCAACATCGACGTCGACCTCAACGCCGACATCGAAGACGACGTTTAGGAGGACCTACTAGGATGACGTCCGCATACGCGCGGCGCCTGCGTATGCGGACGTCGTGCGTATGCGAACATCCTGCGTGTGCAGAGGCACCACGCCGCCGTGCAGCGCCTCCACATATGCGCGCCGCGCGTACGCAATGGCGCATTCCAGGCCAGATAGCGCATCGCGAAAACCGGGTGAAGTAACTTAAGAATACTATCGCATTAAAAAAACGACATATTCAATAACCTCCATCAAAAAGAATATTAAATGTGTCGCCTCGTGAAACATTTTTTTTCGCTTTTAGATTTATCTCCTCGTTTTATTGATGGCAATATGTCAGTCGTGAGGTTCAATACAAACGCCAGCAAGCTTAACAAATGATTTCACTAGTAGTTATGGTCTCACAAAGGCGTTCGCTTTTTAGATGCGCAATTGTTGGAACATGCAAGGATTCCTATAATATAAAAATACCGTGTAACAACTGTTTGAGTGACAACGAAAGGTCATTAAGGCTCACCATACTATAGTTTTCTCACCATACTTTTATATATCGTCGAAGCTATGGTGACAATAATCATACCGCTATAAATATTGCCGCTAATTAAATGCACACTAAACCAGTTTGCCCCACGCGCGAGCGAACTTGACCCGTAATTTTAGCTGAAACTAAGCTTACAACGCGTAACCACGAATGCTTTTAGAAGCGGTACCTACTAGCTCGGACAAAATGAGACAATCATGGTAGAGACCGTCGCACATTTGCCGCAGATAATTATTTAGCGAGAAAAGCCCTCTCGACTCAAGTCGTGTGCCGCCGACCGCGGCAAACGGCGGCACGCGCGATGTTGTGTCCGAGTTGATATTAATAGATGCCGGAATACACCGGCGCGAACGGCTGCCATTGGTCTCCGTTACGTGTTAGGGCGCACGCCTCCATCTCGTAGCGCTAATTAAGGTAATGACGCTGAAAGTATGCAGTCATTAATGCCCGGACGGACACTCTGCCGCCTGCCTTCCCACGCTCTCCCTTTCATCTACAGCTTGTTCCACCGCAACATGGCAGAGATCAAAGGCTACGGTCCCTCCGAGCCAATTATAGCGTCGGAGGTGAAGCAGGTGACAACCCTTACCGAAGGTAATGGATGGAAAAGCGTAGCCCAAGCAGTTGAAAAAGTGCCCATAGCCTCTTTTTGTGTCCCAGACGTCTTTTTTTTGTGTCCCACCTTGTACACGCTATTCGAGAAAGTAACCGATTACAATTACACTTACTGTTGGTCAAAAAACATTCAATTAGATTATTTGATGACTTGGGAGGAAAAGTAATTGGCAGTTACTTGATAATTTGATCCATTACCTTTCCGATCACTCGAGATGTCCGAAAAAGACAGGTTTTTCTGTCGGTTTGATAACGGGACTATTTTACTGTCAATTATTGGATTAGAAACACCGAATTATAAACAGCCTATGTTCTTAATCTAGCAAGTTTTGTTGTTGTAAACCATTACCTTGTCGGAGACTTGGTTTCAGAAGTCCTTTGTGGAAAGCTTCTACGAACAAGGGGCATGATTACGAAGGAAAGGAAAAATAGTGACGGTTGAAAGTAATTTAGTACTTCCTCAAGTAATCAGATTACTTTTGCGATTACTTTCTGATAAATGATTTTAGATGATTACAAAATTGCTTCAAGAAGTTATCAATTACAAGTAATTTTATTAATTTTAATGAGTAAAGTACAAATATGCTTTTGTCCCCCTATGAGATTAGCCTGTTGCTCAAAATTCGTAGAAAATCGGCCCTTCCCTCTCCCGCCCGTGGCTTTGACAGCGCTGCGGGCAGCTAGTTGATTGGCGCGTTGGGACCGTAGCCTTCGCCGTAAGCAAAGTCTGCTCTCTATTCCGCGTTTCTCTCTTTCTGTATACGTTCATGGCCCACTCTCTGTTTTCTCCATTCCTCTGTTTTTCTCGCTCCACGTTAGAACAATACGCGCAGGACTATGAAATACCCGGCATCGCGAGACTTCGAGCATGCACGAAAGGTATTTTGTTCGGTCCTATATGGCGCCTGCGTGGCCAAGTCGACAGTGTGCGCGGCTTCCATAGGCAGGAGTGGCGGAGGGTCCGATCTCTGCCAGTGGCAATCTTTTCTCTTATCTTTTTGTTAGCTTTACTGGATTATTTCAGCTCATTCTCCCCAGTTTTCGCTGGTTCTGGCGGATGAATGTCCAGAAAAGATTATGGTGTGCATCTCAGAGACTGCCCTATAGGTCGCTGCATGCGAACAGTTTCTGAGTTAGTGTATGTGTGATCTTTTTTTCCGCCGGCATTGGGAGTTTCGCTACGTATTTATCGAATGTAAGCGCTGTACGTTAGTGTTAGCGGTGCGCGCTCTATGCTGCCCGTTTTCTAGAGCCCAAACTTCGGTCTCTCGAATTGGCGCATGGCGACGACGCGCATGCGCATCGTGGAGCACGCGACGCTAACGCAAACGCACAGCGCTTGCGTTGGCTCCTAATACGGAAAAAATTAAATGAAGACACTTAAGAGTGCTTCCGTATAGGAATGCGAAAGCATTCTTAGACGCAGCGCATTCCTACAAGCAGCGCGCCACGTCTTCCTTTTTCATACGGCGCTCCGACGCTGACATCACGCTCCCCAACTGCGCATGCGCGGCACCCCTGCCGTCTCTACGGCTTCCCGTGACGATGCGTCTACGTTGCTGTGCTTTTCTATGTGTTTTATTTCTGAGGCGCGTCCGCCTTGACCTTGAGCGTCCCGCCGGCTTCTGTGACGAAGCATCTGCGTTGCTGTGCTTTTTGGCCAATGGCAGTTTAGGTGCCGTTTCGCTCAGCCAGTGGGAAATTAGGTCCCTCTTTTCGCTGCTATACAGACGGAATTTAGGTGCCGTTTCTCGCTGCTACAGAAAATGCCAGCTTCGCTCCATGGGACAGTTAATGCTTTCGCAATTAATAGTAAATAAAACTCTATTGAAGCTACAGACGCTATACTCTGCTTCGCACTAGGTCCGAACGCAGCCGACGCTACGGTCGGATGGAGCGGAGGGTCCGAAGTGACAAAAGTGCATCTTCTCGGCGCTCGTCGACTTCGTACGTTTCCTACCACCGGTTAAACCAATCATGCGCAGTGAATGCCCCGTGATCCAGCGTTTTCTTCTGCGCCTGATTGGTTTCGACGGTGAATGAAAATGCACGAAGACGACGAACGCGTGACGATGTCCTTCTGACACTGCTTGGTTGGCTTCATCCAATCGTAGTGGCCTCGAGACCCATATTGAATTCGTGTGGAAGCATGCTTTTCGTTATCCATAGTTCTCTATGAGGCTCTGGTGATTCCATCTGTTCACAATGCAGGTGGATACAAAGCATCCACATAAACGGCTCAGGGCACTGGCAAGGGTACAGAGCACCGAGCTCTTAGCAGTTGATTCTAGCGCTCGAAAGCTGCATTTGCGCCTTCAATGGCTACGGTCTCGCGTGCGTAGCATTCGTTTTGCTTCAACTAATTGTGAAGCAAAGCGTAGTTTTGATTTTCACCACATGAGCCGTGTCGACCGAGTCTCGAGGCGAATAGGATTGGCTGCGCGCTCGAAATTAGCGTGAAACAGAGTAGTTATTACAATTTTTTTGAGAGAGAAAGTTCACCTATTTGGTTTTAGTTATCCAACCCTTCGTCACTCGTCCACCTTGACATTGAGATGGCAGTGATGGGTAATGCGATTCATGCAGCAAACCGTCACCTCAGATGACTTAACTGGGGCCAATCGGGAGCCAAACCACGAGGAACCCGATAGAAGTACCAGCCGCCGCATTCAAGCACTACTCGCAGAACTCGGTCTCTTGCCGAAAAGCCGCAAATGTGGATGCCGATGGTAAACTCGCTGCTGCCGTAGTTACCGGATGCCTATTCGGAGCTGCGTGTGGTATAAGTCAATAGGGCGATTTCAGCTTGACAACTAGCTTAAAATGGGAAGCTGGCCATGTGATATTGGAAGTTTTGCTTAGCAGTATAGTGAAATGCTTTCAGCATTGGTGGGCATTGAAACTTTGTGTAATGGAAAACCTGCTAAACCTGCAGCAGCACCACGGCCATATCCGGCCTTGGTCGTCGACCTGGTTACAATTTCAGGATTGCAAACAGGGATTGCCACATACCAACTATCATCTGATCAAAAAATTAACTACACTTTGCAGATGAGCCAACCCACATTTTTTTAAGCTGTCAAACTGGTAGACTGCTTTCTGTGGATATGCAGTAAAAGCTATAAGCACTTGAGCAGCTTGGCAGAGATTAAAGTTGTGCACGAGCACTTTTCACTTGCTCTGAAATGCCACATAAAGTTGTCCAAGAGTCTTTAGTGCCTTTGTCAGTGAGAAATAGATCAACTGTGATACTGATGTGTATGTTATTGGGGGGTTATTAATTTTAATCATACAAAGTAAATAAATGCAGTGTACCAGGGAATCTTTCTGTCACATTTCACGTAAAGCGGGAGCAACGTCTTCTGATTTGACGGGCTGGGCAGAACTATCTTTAGTGTCAGTTTTCCATAGGTTTTAATCGTGAAAACAAATGTCTGATACTCATAAATATAATATTACAAAGCATATTACAGGTCTGAAAGCAGAAAGATGACTCAATTTCATCAGTCATGCTTGGAGGCAAGGACTATGAATCTAAATGGAGTGTCATATGACAGTTTTAAAATTGCAGGCATGTTTTTTATTCTCTCATAAGCGCAGCAATAAAAAGGTCCAATCAATCAAAACAATTTAGTCACTTCGATCTTGCCGTTTCATTGGTGTTCTCGCAAGCGCAACTTGCGCATGCCATTGTGGTGTCATGCGTAAACCTCCCAAAGGTGCCTAAACATTAGTGCAAAGTGTTTGAGAATGTTTAAAACCAAACCTCGGTTCTAGTTATTTTAGATTAATAATTACCAAAACAGTTCTTAAGAAAACACAAACGAAGCAAGAATGACCTAGCAATAAAGGGCCGATTCAGAATCAGTCTAATACCTAGCATAAACGGTGCAGTAGCCTTGCCTTTGTCATATAATGTGTTGTTAGTCTTGTCTCAACACCCCTTGCTCAGTCCAAGTATCTTTAACGCTTTTCGTAAAGTTGGAGTAAGATCAGAGACGGTAATTTCTCTCCTCAAGCGAATTGATCTCATCTTTCCACTTGCTGCCCCAAAGTGCCCCATCTTCTCCTCTTCGGACACGTTTTGGAGTCAGTGAGATGTTTTTGTGATACTATTTTTACCGCTTGCACTTATATGTTGTGTTTTGGAAGCTCGTAGGCTGAATGGATCCACATGTAATGCTTAATATCTATCCTGCGGAAATGAGTGCGTAGCCCCATTCCAGACTTGGGCCATGCCAGATAAATAGTTTGGGTACCAACACCACCTGACTTATACTTAGAAAAGTATAGACTAGGCGGGCCTGTGCAGTGCTCTTCTGTGATGCAACAAGTATGCATGATAAGGCTTTTCAATTCGTTTCCTCCGGGGTAGAGAACTTGAGCGACAGAAAAAGGTTGTTCCAGATTATTCATGGTTCTTGAGAGAAGTGGTAGACATTTTCGTTCGTCTTCCCAGTTTTACTGACCAGTTTTTCACCGTTTTATTGCAGCTGCCATTGAGCATGTGGTGTACAGCACAAATGGAAAGGAGACATCAAGGCCAATCGGCAAGCTCCCAGTGCAATTTTTTGTTATAAAAATAATTTTATAAAACGTATTCAGTAGTTTTGCAACATTATTATACTTGGTGATTAAGAGTTGTGAGATATGGCTTGAGAAAAAAAAAAAAAGATCACATATTTATGGCAAGATGCCTTCCTGAAGTTTAGCAAGCTTCGTTTAAATTTGACTGGTGGAGCTGCTTCTTCCGAACTGCTTCTTCAATATATGTGTGTTCTTAGTCTTTTTAAGGTATAAATTATACCTTAAAAGGACTAAGAACACACATATATTGAAATCGATTGAATGAACATTATACCGTATAATGTTCATTCAATCGATTTTAGAAAATTTTACTTTAGCATAACTTTGTGCATAGCAAAAGCTACAGCCTCTGTGCGAGCCAGCTCAAGCGAAGGGACAAAGCATTTGTCAGTTTTCCAGAGCAGGTTTTGATGTTTTGGACGAGCATTGGCCAATTATCAGGATGCTTGAACAACGTTGATTTTCCAACCTTGGTTCAATGTCCCCCTGCTGCTTGGGTTGCGTGTTTCAACACCCCCGCACTATGTGTCTGCTGTAGGGAAATGGCTGGGCCGCTTATTTCCTGGAAAGTGAATGAGCTCAGGTTCTTCGACGATGTCATGGCAGCCGCGTCCACCGTACCTGACAATCTGCGATTTGTTTTCGTGTGGGTGTTTGTCAGGAGCAAATTCCACGACAGCCATGTACCCACAATGGAAGACTTGAAGAGGCACAATGAGGCAGACATTCAGCTGCTCTCCAGTGGAATTCGCCAAGCCGCCTTTTGAGAAAAGGAGCAAGGGCTGCAGAAGTGCGTCGACCTTCAGAGAGGGCATCTTGAACTCCAATGAACGTGCCGTTTCTATCATCGCCGTGTTTGTTTTGTTTGTTTGCAGTTTTTTCTTTTTTCTTTTATTGTTGGAAGCTTGACAACAGTCTCAACGCCTTTATTCTCGACAAAGTACTCAAAGCCTGTGAGCCGCCAACGGCCCGGCCCTTCTCAGGGTCCCAATATTTCACGTATATGTCGCGCGTGCGCCGGAGACACGGCCTACCGGGCAGAGCTCCGGTGTTGCAACACACCACATCTCTCGGCAGCGTCACCAAACAACGGGCCTTCGTCCGCTAAAAGACGCCGCAGATTTCCTGGCAAAGTTTTTCTTTTTCTTTCTTTGACTGAGGTAAGTTTATTCCTTGACTTTTTTTACCAAAATACCTTAAACGAGGTTTAGATATCTACGGCCCTCGCGGTAGAACTGAGCGGGTCACGTGAATCAGTCAGCTTTCAATGAACTGACACGCCATGTAAGAAGCCCGTATACCTGCAGATCTACCGCTGCATTTCTTCGTTCAAGCCAGAGTTTGCATTCCAGCGCGCTAGCGTTATGGAGCTCGTATCGCAGAAAATCCTGCGTCGGTGTCGGCGTTGGTGACGGAAAACTCCGGACTGGTCGATAGGGTCATGACGTCACAGCCACATGACTTTGCGCGAAAATTTCCAACAATCCATTATGCTCCCGTGAAATGTGATGTCACGCGTGGAATGAAAGTCAATAAAAACATTACATATAATGCGAATCAAAGGTCGCCGCGTCTCTCAAATGATTTCACTTTATAAAGTAATTCGGCTGGCCGGGAGGGGGGGGGGGGAATTTGCTGATATATGACGTTACGGTCGAAACTTTGCTTAGATCTATTTTGTTGACCCAATATTTGCTATGTCACCAAAATATAAACTTTTGGATGGTGTATGTCCATAATTTTATTAAAACAAAGTTCACCTCGAGGACTTTAAAGGGGGGGCGGGGTCGCCCCCCCCCCAACTCTTCTTCCCGTAAATCCGCCCATGCATAGGGTTGGTCCGCCCTGTGAATATAGCTTTAGCGACCGAGGCAAGGATGCAAGTCCAGTCAGCGAAAAAGAAAAGAAGCTGAGTTGGACTGACTGCACGCGGCACTTTGGACGTCTCGCACGACACCCTTCGAAACGCGCACTTTACAGAGAAATGAACAGTACCTTCAATAATTGTCAAACTGAAAGGGGCGCTGCGAATATTTTCGAACATTTCTTCTTCTAATTGCGGGAATTGGTTAATGTCACCTGTAGAATGAAGAAGAGAAAACAACTCGAAAATCAAGGTTCGTGTTACCCCTCGACAATCACGCCATCTCTCAAGTGAGATCACGGGGGAACAAGATGTTTTTCCGTTCGGTTCCGTCTTCAGGGCCCCTAGCGATCGCTCCATGTTTATGGACTTTTCTACGCCTTAGCGTCGCCGAAGCAGAGATAAAATTGTCTCGTACACTTCCATTAGACGGGTCCACGAAAACTTGTGTTCTCCATATGATGTGACACCATGGATCCGAGGACCGCTACACGCTGCTGAAGATAGGAAGATAATTAGTTTTTTTTTCTTTGCGATTACACGGCGGAGTGGCAGCATTTCGGGGGTAGGTGGCGCGTTTTATTTTCCTTGTGCCAAGATAAACATTATAGAAAAGACAGGCAGCGAATTCTCCCAACGTCGCAATCATCGCACTGTGCCTTTAATCCAGTCCTAGTGGGCAAATTGTCGTTGTGTCAACTTCGCTTACACTTACTTCTCCTCACCGTAAGTTTAGCAGATTCTAAATCAAACACTTCCAGGTCTTCGTTATAAGATTGAAACTTCCACTGCGTATACGCCAGCTGAGATGAGAAAAATGAAAAACACTACACACGAGGAAAGCAATTTGACTTGTAAAGTAGTCCTTATTGTTTTGAGACTTTGTGATAGTACGAATCAAAAACGCCTCGTGGCTTTCATATTAATCAGGCGTTTTTTTTTTCTGAAAGCAATTTTGTTTTTCTGGCAAAAAGTATGGTTTTATGGTTTTGCGCTGTCCTTTTTTGTCATTCCATTTTGTCGCCTGGAGTTTCCGTCTGCCGGGAAGTAATTTGGGCAAGCAAGTAAATACAACATTTTTTATCGATAGTCAGCACAGTGTTTACGCGTTGTTCTGCGCATTCTGTCCCCTGAGGCTTCGAATACTGCGACGACTGTTAGTGTGCATACATTATTCATCTCGACGCGAGCAACATTGTCCCCGAGGAAACGATGGACGTTTTTCTTTCCATATTCCTAAAATTATCAGTATCACGATATATTTACGAATACATTTTGCACCCTCCGTTCCGAAAAAAAGAACACTAAAAAAAGAGTGATTAGACGAAGTGGGTACTAAATGCAAGGAATTATAAATCACACGGTCAATACGTATATATTTCAGCACAAAAAAAAGAGAACATATTGCAACTTTCTTTTGCATATCGGGAACGCTGCGATAAAAAGACAAAAATTATTTCTATTCAACTATGCCAGCGGGAAAAATGGGGAGGGGGGGGGGTCGGAGCACGAGTTAAGGGCGTAATAACTTGGCGTTCAACTCTGAACTGCACTTGTAAATATTGCAAGCGTCGGGATACAGCCTTGGCACTTAGCGTGACGTGCTGCATTAAAGATCGCAGCTATCACGATTAACATAAATGCTGGCCCGCTGAACGTAAATAGTGAGTAGTAGCTTACTTCGATTTACCCGCACCTCCTGCACCTGTGCAAGAAGTGCAGGTAAATCGGAGAAATTTATATGTTGTCAAGTACAAGCCATCCCCTTTCTGTTTGTTGATGTTTAGAGTCAAAGGGCAGCAAATTATTATACTCCGTTCCATTTTAAGTCCGACCGCGGCCAAGCTTATATTCCGAATGGAGACAATCAAGCAGCGTCAAAATTGGCCTCGTCACAACGCTCGTCGTTTTTGGGCGTTTGCTTTCGTAGGCGTAACCAATGACGCAGTTTAAAAAGTGTAGGATCACGCCTAATTCATTATGCGTGATATGTTCAGCCGGTGAAAGCAGGCGCACAAAAACGGTGAGCGCCATCCATCGGATGCTATCGTTGGTACCCTCAAAAACATGTTTGTTTTAATTCACCAGCCGATTAAATATTATACTTAGACACCAACCTCAAAAGTTTAGACCTAGAAACAACGTATTTGCTGAAAAAACATTTTCAGAAAGCCGAATTTGAAGTTCCCGCGCTCTTCCGTGACTTCAATCAATCAATTAATCATTCACCCAATCAATCAATCAATCAATCAATCAATCAATCAATCAATCAATCAACTAATCAATCAATCAATATTTTCTTGTGCTAAACAACGGCTGGAAACCCCACAAGGTTAAGCACACAGACTAGAAATACACAATAAATAACACGCGTAAACTCTTGGGGCTCAAACTGCAAATTCTTATATAAAATATCGCCGTAGAAAGTTGTGTAAAATAGAAACCACACAAGCATGTATATTTACCAATTAAAACATGCATAAAATTATCGTTACCCAAAAAACATTGTTTGTACTAAGAATATTGATGTCATCAGTAAAATGGGTGTTTAAAACATGCTGGATACGCGATACCGGTGATGCATCTGGAATGAGGTCTGGGTAAAATACAGATTTTTAGGGTTCGTTTTAAGTGGAAAGCGAAAATGAACAGAGGTAAGGAGAGCAGGTCTGTCTATTTCTTTATGAATTAACCCATGTGAAAACTGAACATCCCGAACAGACTTCTTACATAACGTGCACGGTGTTAGTTTGGCTAAAATCGAATTATATTCATAAAAACATTTTCTGTCAAAATATCTGTAGTAAATAATGCGCACAAATCGCTTTTGAATATGTTGTATACCTTCACTTGCTGATTATAGAGATGGAGTTCCACACAAAAGGTGCAAATTCTGGTTTCATAACCACATGTACTCGTATAGTCTCAAAACACAGTGATGAGTGCTAAATGCTCTAGGTAAACGAGACATTATACCCAACCGTTCGTAAAGACTGGCTAATAATGGAGTTTACATGAGAAAAGAAAACGAGGTGGTCATTCACAATAACCCCTAGGTCCCGTATCTGCGTGGTCCGACTGGTAGTTTTATCTTCTAGAACTTATACACACGATAAATTAATGCGCTTTCTCAACAGGGGCATAACATTTGTTTTGTGGAGATTTAAAAAAAAAACATGTTTAGAACTCCACCATTCTAGCACTGAGCAAAAATCGTCCTGCAGCAAAGTAATCAGTGATGGAGGTGTCCTGCCAAAACGACTTTACGTCATCTGCAAACATAAATATTTCAGAGTGTCTTACGGACGACGACAAATCATTTATAAAAACAAGAAACAACAAAGGTTCAAGGTTTATAAAAATTGTTTGGGATACCAATGCGCTTCCTAAAAAACAGTAATCAACTGACTCCAAAATCGGAACGGTTATCGACTATTTTCATATATCTGGAAAGATGCCACCCTGTATCGATAAGTTGAATACTTTTTCAAGAACAGGAACAAAGCATTCGCCACATCCTCTTACACTAAATTTGGGAATACCATCGGAGCCTGTGGAAAGCTTATAATTCAGCTGTCGAATAGCTAAAAGAACTTCATGAACCGTAATACTAGTAAAAGGTAAATAATCATCGAAAGTTATGTTACATTTCACGGGTAAGGGGTTGTTGACTTCGGAACAGCATGAACTGAAATGATGCGAAAACAACCCTCAAAAAGATTCTGGGGACGATTCGATAGCTGACACGTTGCGCAGCGTTATACTGTTAGACTTCTTCGTGGTGTGTTTTTTCCCATAGCGCCAGAATTCTTCGGGTTGTTTGTGTAGGTTACGCTCCACGTGTCTGCGGTAGTGATACTGGTTGCTAGCGAGCAGCTTTTTTGTTAGATTACGACATATGCCATATTTTACATACCATAAGCCAGGCCGCGTCTTTTATTATATAATTTGTGAGAATGTAATTTTATTCTTATGCAATATTGTAAAGTCTTTAGAAAATCACTTAGGGTACTTCTCGGGACGATTCAGGCACAGAGGAAACGAACAAATTTATGGCATCATTTCTACCGCTGTGAAACTATCCACCATGGAATCTACATCGACAGTATTGTAAGACGTCAGTCCAATCATATTGCTCGAAATGTTTTGTATAAACCAAATTAATCGCCAGCACTGTATGTATACCGTATTGCACCAGACGAGATCCTTGATTATAAAAACAGAGAAAACGAGTCTGTAATTGGAGGGTGATAAGCGTCAGCAGTGACCAGCGGGTCGTCCACACGAGTCGCTTCTGAAATAGGAATGTTAGATAAAAACAGAACCAAAATATTACTGGAACAGTTCGCGAACATATTGCATTGCGTAAAATCGTTGAAATCAATGAAGTTAAATAAACAAGACGCTTTTTGACGTGTACAGAAACTTTTGCTGTTCAATGCGACCGGAAATCCAGTCAACTTTAGGCAGATTAAAATCCCCGTAGAGCTGGACGTAATATTTGGTCGCGTCAATTTTATATTCAAGAAAATTAAAGAGGTCCACAATGTGAGAAGCATTTGAAGCAGGGGAGAAATAATATGCTCCAAATATAACGTTGAACCCGTCACCAGAAGGTATACAAAGCCAGACATTGTCTTCATACGGCTCCAAATCATTTCTCCTATGAGCGTTCAACGACTGTTTGCAAGCTTTTAGTACACCACCTTCATATTTTATCCCGGAAGTGTAACCGCGATCTCTACGAAACACTGTAAAGGAAGATGTAAAATATTCACTATTTGCAATGCCGTCATGTTGCCAAGTTTCTGACAATATGACAATATCGTATTCAGTACCTCAGTAAGTTAGACATAAATTCATCCGATTTTGTTCTGAGGCCACTGACATTTTGATAATACACTTTAAGATTTCGAGCCATGGGTACCCTGGTTTAAACTTTTCGCTGCAGTCACGCAATGCCGGGAACTGGGCAACCTCCCAAAAAGGGGCGAAAAAGAGAGACATCCGGTCACACATCTGAATTGTTTAACTCTTCAAAGGATTCCACGTCAACAGCATGATGGAACGACTTATACGTCGTGTATTTCGTCTTCAGTCGCGTGTAAATCACCGGTTTGTCCCCGAGAACACTTGATGCGATAGATTCGACGTCCGTGACTGTAGTGGCTGGGTCTAGACGGGACACAAACAAGCCTTTGAATGGCGGTGGGTGAGGCACCACTCTGACGGCGCAATTCCTGGCTAGACCAAATGAGGCCTGAGGCCTTGAGCGGAGTTCCTGGTTAGTGCGCAGGACAGCCGCGTTATCGGCCATGTTGGTAGACTCACTGTTGCCTCGAGGTGCCAATGAGAATGGTGTCCTCTGAGTTGTGGCATTCGCAGGACCATGACGGGCTTGCCATCGAAGCGGGACCTGGGGCCGGAGAGCCGAAGCTACAAAAGAATAAGACGGTTCGGCCTGTGGCTAGCCGAGGGTGCCACGTCGACGACCACTTGGTTCACGACCGCTTAGGGGAGTTTGGCGACTTCCACCATACGCGCACTGTTGTTTGCACGAAGAAGCTTATCTCGGCCCTCAAAATGTCCAGCCGAGACGAAAGGCTCAGCAGCAGGCCATAAATATCGGACGACACGGCAGCCTGCGAAGCTAAGTGCGAAGTGCATTGCTTCCGCTGGTGCCGAGTCTCGTCTTGCCATCGGTGGGCGTCGCTCCGACTGTCATCGGATTGTTCGCTTATAAGTGTTGTCGACGAAGAATCGCGGCACCTGGAATAATCACTGCATTTGTAGCTGCTTTTTTTCGGACGGCATGAAGACATCGTATACCTCGGCCTGCACATTGAGGCACTTGCAGTGAACGGCGCATCACAGGGATCAGAGCAACGTAGATATTGCTGCCGTTCGAAAAAGACTTCGGAGCAGCTGCCGCACGTGTCTTTGCTGCCTGCAATAGCTGCGTGGAAGTTGGTCGGCTGGCAGCGATGACGTAGCTAAACCACGGCCATTGATTTCGGCGGCATCCAAATCTCGTCCCGACGAGGATAGCAACAGGGCTCATAAGCTGCGACTGTCCTCATTCGAGAGCGCAGCGCTGAATGAGGACAGTCGCTACATGAGTGACATACACAAGGTAAAGAGCGGACGCTGCTATAGGCCCCAGCGGCCGAGATAGACCAGTGACAGCTAGCGCTTCTAGCAGGTGGCATTAAGCATAACCTGGTTCCGGTTCCGGTCAAGTTTGTTTCGGTTTCGGTTTGGGCATGGAAGAGCAGCAATGATGCAGACGCTGCTAAAGCCTTTCTGCTTTCTCATACAGTTGCTGATCACCGCCTACCCATGGGCCGCTGTCTTCCCGGAACCGCCCGTGGGATTTACGTTGCAACCAGCCGTCTTTCTACATCTTGATGCTTCGTCATCTGGCAACAGCCTTCCATTCCTGGTCTTTCAACTTCCGCGGCTGGAAACAGCGCCTGTTTCCCGTCATTTCAAGTCAACCGCATCGTCACGAACATCGGGTGGCGCTCGGATTACAAATAGCCTGCCAACGCATCTGATCGTCAGTGGGCATGGAAGAGCAGCAATGATGCAGACGCTGCTAAAGCCTTTCTGCTTTCTCGTACAGGTTAGTCAACCTTCATCAGTTCATTCTAAACGCACTAGTAATCGGTGCTTGCTGCTCGTTCCATGCCCACATGTTCTGCTTGATTTATTTATGGATAGCATCCATGTCTTGAAGTTGCTTTTCTTGTCGGGTGACATTGAACTGAACCCCGGCCCCCCTTAAAGAGGATCAGAGCAAGAGTATTGGTGAAATATTGGCTGCCATTAAATCTCTTTCTACTACAATGGAAACACGTCACGCCGAAGTTATGTCCTCCTCAATGAAGTCAAAGCCAGTCAAAAATTACTTGAAGACCGTGTGTCCGATATGAACGTAAGATTGGCTGCCGTGGAATCGAAGGTTGACGCACTTGAGGGTCTTCATGATGCTCCCGACGTTCCCCGCCTTGTTGCTGAAGCTGTTAGAGACGAACATTTCGCACTTCAATGTCGTCTGGACGATTATGAGGACCGGTCTCGCCGGGATAACTTAATTTTATATGGCATCCCCGATAGCCCGACTGAAACGTGGACCCAGTCCGAACAGAAAGTGCGCTCGCTTCTGGTTGAATCGTTCTCCTTCAGCTCCCCGAGGAAGCTATTTCAAGAGCACATCGGTTAGGTACCTTTGTTGTCAACAAGTGTCGCCCGATAGTTGTTAAATTTATTTCACTTAAAATTAAAGATAACATTCTATCACAAAGATCTAAACTGAAAGGCACGAGGATTTCGTTGCAAGAAGATCTTTGTAAAGCTACCCGGCTTTCGCGTAAGAAGCTGTCAGATTTCGGCAAGGCAAGTGGAAAGAAATACAACTTGCGTTACAACAAGTTATTTATCGACAATAAGTGTTATGCATACTACGCTCAAACCGACAGTGTGTGCGAGGTTGAACTACCTAACGCACGCTCTGGTACTGACGCAGAAAATGTGGGTCAGGTTAACGATAATGGCGCTGAACACTCACCTCCTTCGATCCCGTCCCCTCCTTCTTCCTAGCTATCAGCAGCCGTTCAGGCGCGACCTATTCGTGACTACTCTTTCTTTTTTCCAATATCAGAAGCATTTTAAACAAACGGGATGCCTTATCGTCCCTGGCTGACACATGCCTTGCCGATGTGATTGTCTTGACGGAGACCTGGTTATCTAGTAAAGTTGACAGCCGTGAACTGTTTTCTTGTCAGAATGACTATACCGTTTATAGACAAGATCGTTGCGGGCGCCTGGGTGGGGGAACTTTGGTTGCTGTTGCTGATAATATAGTTTCTTATGTTGTTCCCGTGCCTTCGTCTCTCGAATTTCCTTTGTACGTGCATTCGTTTAAATCACATAGACACGGTATTTTGTGTTTGCTACCGGCCGCCTCAGGCTATGCCGACATTTTGTGATGATTTGTTTGATTGCTTCAATAATGTGTTTATATAGAGAAATTTCGAACTCCTCTGATGGATCTATCCTTCAACCCGATCTTAACAGCATTTCCGTGTGGTGCGACACTTGGCTCATAAAACTCAACATTAACAAATGAAAGGTAATGAGAGTCACAATATCAATTATTCAATTCGATCCGCCTTCTTATCTTCTTAATTGTTCCCCCTTGTCTTCCGTTTCTACCTATAAATATCTGGGTGTTCACATTACTTTCCTTTCCTGGCGAACACATATTGAATACATTGCTAATAATGCTAACCGCATGCTCGGTTTCCTTCGTCGTAATTTCTCCTCGCTCCGATTTCTTTGAAACTGTTATTATATAATACACTTGTGCACTCCAAAATTGAGTATGCTTCGTCTGTATGGGATCCACATATCAATTCGCTTGTTCTAATCCTTGAATCTATCCAGAATCCCTCTCGCCCGTTTTATTTTGTTCAACTATTCCCGTTTAGCTAGCGTCTCTCAAATGAAACAAACATTAAATCTCCCCGATCTCTCTATCCGACGTCGCATCTCTAGACTAGGCCTCTTTCATAAAATCTATTTCACCAACGACAGCTCCCTGTCAGTCACTTTCTACAGCCACCTTTTATGTGTCATCCCGTTCCGATCATCGATTTAAAGTTGGCGTACCCAGTTGTAGGACTAACCTGTACTTCGACTCCTTTGTCCCCGAGACCAGCGTGGACTCGGAATCACCTCTGCCTCCGTCGTTTCCATCAGCGACCACATTACCTTCAAGTCTGCCGTGTTTCATCAACTTGACATCATAACTATTCTTTGCTCCCATGTTTTAGTCCTTGTTTTCCACCACTCCTCTGTAACGCCTAACGGCCCAGAGAGTAAATAACAAAAAATAAATTCTGCTCCGTTCTCCCGTACACTTCTCCTTTTCTTTACCTCTCTTTCCTCCTCGCCTCCTCCTTGCTAGGCTCTGGGGAGCTACTCGACTTCGGAGCTGCACCTTTTTTTCTTCTTTTTTAATGTTGACGCAGTTTTATTTTAATTTTAAGATAGAATCCGTGCAAAATGTGTCATACAGAATTTCTACTTCACAAAACAGAGGTGTACATCTTGTTTCTTGCTTCTTCTACTGTTAAACATTGAAGTTACACAATCTCCACATTGACTCCTGACTGATAGAGCATTTTGGGGTCAACAGCAGAAAGTGATTCTAAAACATTTTATTGGACCACATTCGTATATGCATGATGCACTTCAGGCACTCTGTATGTTTTATAAAAAAAGAGACTCCCGCATATTCATTTATTTTCGTGAGTCTCTTTTTTTATAAAACATACAGAGTGCCTGAAGTAAATCATGCATATACGAATGTGGTCCAATAAAATGTTTTAGAATCACTTTCTGCTGTTGACCCCAAAATGCTCTATCAGTCAGGAGTCAATGTGGAGATTGTGTAACTTCAATGTTTAACAGTAGAAAAAGCAAAGAAACAAGATGTACACCTCTGTTTTGTGAAGTAGAAATTCTGTATGACACATTTTGCACGGATTCTATCTTAAAAATTAAAATAAAACTGCGTCAACATTAAAAAAAAGAAGAAAAAAAGGTGCAGCTCCGGGGTCGAGTAGCTCCCCAGAGCCTAGCAAGGAGGGAGGCGAGGAGGAAAGAGAGGTAAAAAGAAAAGGAGAAGTGTACGGGAGAACCGGAGCAGAAATTTATTTTTTTGTTTATTTACTCTCTGGGCCGTTAGGCGTTACAGAGAGGAGTGGTGGAAAACAAAGACTAAAACATGTAGAGCAAAGAATAGTTATGATGTCAAGTGATGAAACACGGCAGACTTGAAGGTAATGTGGTCGCTGATGGAAACGACGGAGGCAAGGAGGTGGTTCCAGTCCACGCTGGTCTCGGGGACAAAGGAGTCGAAGTACAGGTTAGTCCTACAACTGGGTACGCCAACTTTAAATCGATGATCGGAACGGGATGACACATAAAAGGTGGCTGTAAAAAGTGACTGACAGAGGCTGTCGTTGGTGAAATAGATTTTATGAAAGAGGCCTAGTCTAGAGATGCGACGTCGGATAGAGAGATCGGGGAGATTTAATGTTTGTTTCATTTGAGAGACGCTAGCTAAACGGGAATAGTTGAACAAAATAAAACGGGCAGAGAGGATTCTGGATAGATTCAAGGATTAGAACAAGCGAATTGATATGTGGATCCCATACAGACGAAGCATACTCAATTTTGGAGTGCACAAGTGTATTATATAATAACAGTTTCAAAGAAATCGGAGCGAGAGAGAAATTACGACGAAGGAAACCGAGCATGCGGTTAGCATTATTAGCAATGTATTCAATATGTGTTCGCCAGGAAAGAAGGTAATGTGAACACCCAGATATTTATAGGTAGAAACGGAAGACAAGGGGGAACAATTAAGAAGATAAGAAGGCGGATCGAATTGAATAATTGATATTGTGACTCTCATTACCTTTCATTTGTTAATGTTGAGTTTTATGAGCCAAGTGTCGCACCACACGGAAATGCTGTTAAGATCGGGTTGAAGGATAGATCCATCGAGGAGTTCGAAATTTCTCTATATAAACACATTATTGAAGACAATCAAACAAATCATCACAAAATGTCGGCATAGCCTGAGGCGGCCGGTAGCAAACACAAAATACCGTGTCTATGTGATTTAAACGAATACACGTACAAAGGAATTCGAGAAACGAAGGCACGGGAACAACATAAGAAACTATATTATAAGCAACAGCAACCAAAGTTCCCCCACCCAGGCGCCCGCAACGATCTTGTCTATAAACGGTATAGTCATTCTGACAAGAAAACAGTTCACGGCTGTCAACTTTACTAGATAACCAGGTCTCCGTCAAGACAATCACATCGGCAAGGCATGTGTCAGCCAGGGACGATAAGGCATCCCGTTTGTTTAAAATGCTTCTGATATTGGAAAAAAGAAAAGAGTAGTCACGAATAGGTCGCGCCTGAACGGCTGCTGATAGCTGGGAAGAAGGAGGGGACGGGATCAAAGGAGGTGAGTGTTCAGCGCCATTATCGTTAACCTGACCCACATTTTCTGCGTCAGTACCAGAGCGTGCGTTAGGTAGTTCAACCTCGCACACACTGTCGGTTTGAGCGTAGTATGCATAACACTTATTGTCGATAAATAACTTGTTGTAACGCAAGTTGTATTTCTTTCCACTTGCCTTGCCGAAATCTGACAGCTTCTTACGCGAAAGCCGGGTAGCTTTACAAAGATCTTCTTGCAACGAAATCCTCGTGCCTTTCAGTTTAGATCTTTGTGATAGAATGTTATCTTTAATTTTAAGTGAAATAAATTTAACAACTATCGGGCGACACTTGTTGACAACAAAGGTACCTAACCGATGTGCTCTTGAAATAGCTTCCTCGGGGAGCTGAAGGGAGAACGATTCAACCAGAAGCGAGCGCACTTTCTGTTCGGACTGGGTCCACGTTTCAGTCGGGCTATCGGGGATGCCATATAAAATTAAGTTATCCCGGCGAGACCGGTCCTCATAATCGTCCAGACGACATTGAAGTGCGAAATGTTCGTCTCTAACAGCTTCAGCAACAAGGCGGGGAACGTCGGGAGCATCATGAAGACCCTCAAGTGCGTCAACCTTCGATTCCACGGCAGCCAATCTTACGTTCATATCGGACACACGGTCTTCAAGTAATTTTTGACTGGCTTTGACTTCATTGAGGGAGGACATAACTTCGGCGTGACGTGTTTCCATTGTAGTAGAAAGAGATTTAATGGCAGCCAATATTTCACCAATACTCTTGCTCTGATCCTCTTTAGGGGGCCGGGGGTTCAGTTCAATGTCACCCGACAAGAAAAGCAACTTCAAGACATGGATGCTATCCATAAATAAATCAAGCAGAACATGTGGGCATGGAACGAGCAGCAAGCACCGATTACTAGTGCGTTTAGAATGAACTGATGAAGGTTGACTAACCTGTACGAGAAAGCAGAAAGGCTTTAGCAGCGTCTGCATCATTGCTGCTCTTCCATGCCCACTGACGATCAGATGCGTTGGCAGGCTATTTGTAATCCGAGCGCCACCCGATGTTCGTGACGATGCGGTTGACTTGAAATGACGGGAAACAGGCGCTGTTTCCAGCCGCGGAAGTTGAAAGACCAGGAATGGAAGGCTGTTGCCAGATGACGAAGCATCAAGATGTAGAAAGACGGCTGGTTGCAACGTAAATCCCACGGGCGGTTCCGGGAAGACAGCGGCCCATGGGTAGGCGGTGATCAGCAACTGTACGAGAAAGCAGAAAGGCTTTAGCAGCGTCTGCATCATTGCTGCTCTTCCATGCCCAAACTGAAATCGAAACTAACTTGACCTGAACCTGAACCAGCTTATGCTTGATGCCACCTGCTAGGAGCGCTAGCTGTCACTGGTCTATCTCGGCCGCTGGGGCCTATGGCAGTGTCCGCTCTTTACCTTGTGTATGTTCACTCTATGTAGCGACTGCCCTCATTTAGTGCTGCGCTCTAAATGAGGACAGTGCACATGCTTACGCAGCTCCGTTGCTATCCTCGTCGGGACGAGATTTGGATGCCGACGAAATCAATGGCCGTGGTTTAGCTTACGTCATCGCTGCCAGCCGACTAACTTCACGGCAGCTATGGGAGCCAGCAAAGACATGTGCGGCAGCTGCTACGAAGTCCTTCTTCGGACGGCAGCCATATCTACGTTGCTCTGATCCCTGTGGTGCGCGGTTCCACTGCAAGTGTCTCAATGAGCAGGCCGAGGTATACGATGTCTTTATACCGTCCGAAAAAAAACAGCTACAAATGCAGAGACTGTTCCAGGTGCCGCGATGCTTCGTCGTCAACGCTTATAAGCGAACATGCCGACGACAGCGGAGCGACGCCCACCGATGGCAAGACGGGATTCGGCACCAGCGGAGGCATGACACTTCGCACATAGCTTCGAAGGCTGCCGTGTCGTCCGATGTTTATGGTCTGCTGCTGAGCCTTTCGTCTCGGCTGGACATTTTGAGGGCCGAGATAAGCTTTTTCGTACAAACAACAGTGCGCGTACGGTGGAAGTCGCCGAACTCCCCAAGCGGTCGTGAACCAAGCGGTCGTGAACGCGGCACCCTCGGCTCGCCACCGGCCGAACCGTCTTGATTCTTATGTAGCATCAGCTCCCCGGCTCCAGGTTCCGCTTCGAAGGCAATCCCGTCGATGGTCCTGCGAATGTCACAACTCAGAGGACATCGTTCTCATTGGCACGTCTAGGCAACGGTGAGTCTACCAACATGGCCCACAACGCGGGTGTCCCACGCCCTTACCAGGAACGCCGCTCCAAGGCCTCAGGCCTCATTTGGTCATGCCATAAATTGCGCCGTCCGAGTGGTGCCTCGCCCACCGCCATCCGAAGGCTTGTTCGTGTCCCGTCTAGACCCAGCCACTACAGTCACGGACGTCGAATCTATCGTATCAAGTGTTCTCGGGGACAAGCCGGTGATTTCCACGCGACTGAAGACGAAATGCACGACGTATAAGTCGTTCCATCATGCTGTTGACGTGGAATCCTTGAAAATGTTAAACAATTCAGATGTGCGACCGGATGTCTCCCTTTTCGCCCCTTTTTCGGGAGGTTAAGCCCAGTTCCCGGCATTGCGTGACTGCAGCGAAAAGTTTAAACCAGGGTACCCATGGCTCGAAATCTTAAAGTGTTTTATCAAAAATGTCAGTGGCCTCAAAACAAAATCGGATGAATTTATGTCTAACTTACTAGGTACTGAATACGATATTGTCATATTGTCAGAAACTTGGCAACATGACGGCATTGCAAGTAGTGAATATTTTACATCTTCCTTCACAGTGTTTCGTAGAGATCGCGGTTACACTACCGGGATCAAAGTATGAAGGTGGTGTACTAAAAGCTTGCAAACAGTCGTTGAACGCTCATAGGAGAAATGATTTGGAGCCGTATGAAGACAATGTCTGGCTTTGTATACCTTCTGGTGACGGGTTCAACGTTATATTTGGAGCATATTATTTCTCCCCTGCTTCAAATGCTTCTCACATTGTGGACCTCTTTAATTTTCTTGAATATAAAATTGACGCGACCAAATATTACGTCCAGCTCTACGGGGATTTTAATCTGCCTAAAGTTGACTGGATTTCCGGTCGCATTGAACAGCAAAAGTTTCTGTACACGTCAAAAGCGTCTTCTTTATTTAACTTCATTGATTTCAACGATTTTAACGCAATGCAATATGTTCGCGAACTGTTCCAGTAATATTTTGGTTCTGTTTTTATCTAACATTCCTATTTCAGAAGCGACTCGTGTGAACGACCCGCTGATCGCTGCCGACGCTTATCACCCTCCAATTACAGACTCGTTTTCTCTGTTTTTATAATCAAGGATCTCGTCTGGTGCAATACGGTATACATACAGTGCTGGCGATTAATTTGGTTTATACAAAACATTTCGAGCAATATGATTGGACTGACGTCTTACAATACTGTGATGTAGATTCCATGGTGGATAGTTTCACAGCGGTAGAAATGATGCCATAAATTTGTTCGTTTCCTCTGTGCCTGAATCGTCCCGAGAAGCACCCTAAGTGATTTTCTAAAGACTTTACAATATTGCATAAGAATTAAATTACATTGTCACAAATTATATAATAAAAGACGCGGCCTGGCTTATGGTATGTAAAATATGGCATATGTCGTAATCTAACAAAAAAGCTGCTCGCTAGCAACCAGTATCACTACCGCAGACACGTGGAGCGTAACCTACACAAACAACCCGAAGAATTCTGGCGCTATGGGAAAAAGCACACCACGAAGAAGTCTAACAGTATAACGCTGCGCAACGTGTCAGCTATCGAATCGTCCCCAGAATCTTTTGAGGGTTGTTTTCGCATCATTTCAGTTCATGCTGTTCCGAAGTCAACAACCCCTTACCCGTGAAATGTAACATAACTTTCGATGATTATTTACCTTTTACCTAGTATTACGGTTCATGAAGTTCTTTTAGCTATTCGACAGCTGAATTACGTATAAGCTTTCCACAGGCTCCGATGGTATTCCCAAATTTAGTGTAAGAGGATGTGGCGAATGCTTTGTTCCTGTTCTTGAAAAAGATATTCAACTTATCGATACAGGGTGGCATCTTTCCAGATACTATATGAAAATAGTCGATAACCGTTCCGATTTTGGAGTCAGTTGATTACTGTTTTTTAGGAAGCGCATTGGTATCCCAAACAATTTTTATAAACCTTGAACCTTTGTTGTTTCTTGTTTTTATAGATGATTTGTCGTCGTCCGCAAGACACTCTGAAATATTTATGTTTGCAGATGACGTAAAGTCGTTTTGGCAGGACACCTCCATCACTGATCTACTTATGCTGCAGGACGATGTTTCGCTCAGTGCTAGAATGGTGGAGTTCTAAACATGTTTTTTTTTTAAATCTCCACAAAACAAATGTTATGCCCCTGTTGAGAAAGCGCATTAATTTATCGTGTGTATAAGTTCTAGAAGATAAAACTACCAGTCGGACCACGCCCGATACGGGTCCTTGGGGGTTATTGTGAATGATCACCTCGTTTTCTTTTATCATGTAAACTCCATTATTAGCCATTCTTTACGAACGGTTGGGTATAATGTCCCGTTAACTCTAGAGCATCTAGCACTCATCACTGTGTTTTGAGTCTATACGAGTACATGTGAGCTATGAAACCGAGAATTCGCACCTTTTGTGTGGAACTCCATCTCTATATCGGCAAGTGAAGGTATAGAACATATTCAAAAGCGATTTGTGCGCATTATTTTTCTACAGATATTTTGACAGAAAACGTTTTTATGAACATAATGCGATGTTAGCCAAACCTAACACCGTGCACGTTATGTAAGAAGTCTGTTCTGTATGTTCAGTTTTCACATGGGTTAATTCATAAAGAAATAAGACAGACCTGCTCTCCTTACCTCTGTTCAATTTACGCTTTCCACTTAAAACGAACCCTAAAGATCTGTATTTTACCCAGACCTCATTCCAGATGCATCACCGGTATCGCGTATCCAGCATGTTTTAAACACCCATTTTGCTGATGACCGCAATATTCTTAGTACAAGCAATGTTTCTTGGGTAACGATGATTTTATGCATGTTTTAATTGGTAAATATACATGCTTGTGTGGTTTCCATTTTACACAACTTTCTACAAGCGATATTTTATATAGGAATTTGCAGTTTTGAGCCCCAAGAGTTTACGCGTGTTGTTTATTGTGTATTTCTAGTGCTGTGCGCTTAACCTTGTGGGGTTTCGAGCCGTTGTTTAGCACAAGAAAAAGTATTGGTTGACTTGTTCATTAGTTGATTCGATTGATTGATTGATCGATTGATTGATTGATTGATTGATTGTGTAATGATTCATTGATAGATAGAAGTCACGGAAGAGCGCGGGAACTTCAAATTCGGCTTTCTGAAATGTTTTTTCAGCAAATACGTTGTTCCCAGGTCTAAACGTTTTGAGGCTGGTGTCTAAGTATAATATTTAATCGGCTGGTGAATTAAAACAAACACGTTTCTGGGGGTACCAACGATAGCATCCGATGGATGGCGCTCTCCTGTTTTTGTGCGCCTTGCTTTCACCGGCTGAACATATATCACGCATAATGAATTAGGCGTGATCCTACACTTTCGAAACTGCGTTATTGGTTACGCCTACGAAAGCAAACGCCCAAAAACGACGAGCGTTGTGACGAGGCACTTTTGACGCTGCTTGATTGTCTCCATTCGAAATATAAGCTTGGCCGCGGTCGGACTTAAAATGGAACGGAGTATAATAATTTGCTGCCACTTTCACTCTAAACATCAACAAACAGAAAGGGGATGGCTTGTACTTGACAACAATATAAATTTCTCCGATTTACCTGCACTTCTTGCACAGGTGCAGGAGGTGCCGGTAAATCAAAGTAAGCTACTACGCACTATTTACGTTCAGCCGGCCAGCATTTATGTTAATCGCGATAGTTGCGATCTTTAATGCAGCACGTCACGCTAAGTGCCAAGGCTGTAGTATCCCGACGCTTGCAATATTTACAAGTGCAGTTCAGACTTGAACGTCAAGTTATTACGCCCTTAGTCGTGCTCCGACCCCCCCCCCCCCCCCCCATTTTTCCCACTGGCATAGTTGAATACAAATAATTTTTGTCTTTTTATCGCAGCGTTCCCGTTATGCAAAAGAAAGAATGCAATATGATCTCTTTTTTTCTGTGCTGAAGCATATACATATTGACCGTGTGAGTTATAATCTCCTTGCATTTAGTACCTACTTCGTCTAATCACTCTTTTTTTAGTGTTCTTTTTTTTTGGAACGGAGGGTGCAAAATCTATTCGTAAATATATCGTGATACTGATAATTTAAGGAACGTGGAAAGAAAACGTCCATCATTTCCTCGGGGACAATGTTGCTCGCGTCGAGATGAATAATGTATGCAAAGTAACAGTCATCGCAGTATTCGAAGCCTCAGGGGACAGAATGCGCAGGAGAAAGTGTAAACACTGTGCTGACTATCGATCAAAAATTCTTGTATTTACTTGCTTGCCCAAATTACTTCCCGGCAGACGGAACTCCAGGCGACAAAATGGAATAACAAAAAAGGACACCGCAAAACCATAAAACCATACTTTTTCCCAGAAAAAACAAATTTGCTTTCAGAAAAAAACGCCTGATTAATATGGAAGCCACGAGGCGTTTTTGATTCGTACTATCGCAAAGTCTCAAAACAATAAGGACTACTTTACAAGTCAAATTGCTTTCCTCGTGTGTAGCGTTTCTCATATTTCTCATCTGAGCTGGCGTATACGCAGTGGAAGTTTCAATCTTATAACGAAGACGTGGAAGTGTTTGATTTAGAATCTGCTAAACTTACGCTGATGAGAAGTCAGTGTAAGCGAAGTTGACACAACGACAATTTGCCCACTAGGACAGGATTGAAGGCACAGTGCGATGATTGCGACGTTGGGAGAATTCGCTGCCTGTCTTTTCTAAAATGTTTATCTTGGCACAAGGAAAATAAAACGCGCCACCTACCCCCGAAATGCTGCCATTCCGCCGTGTAATCGCAAAAAAAAAGAAACTAATTATCTTCCTACTTTCAGCAGCGTGTAGTGGTCCTCGGATCCATGGTGTCACATCTAATGAAGAACACAAGTTTTCATGGACCCGTCTAATAGAAGTGTACGAAACAATTTTATCTCTGCTTCCGGCGACGCTAAGGCGTATAAAAGTCCATAAACATGGAGCGATCGCTAGGGGCCCTGAAGACGGAACCGAGCGGAAAAACATCTTGTTCCCCGCGTGATCTCACTTGAGAGATGGCGTGATTGTCGAGGGGTAACTCGATCGTTAATTTTCGAGTTGTTTTCTCTTCCTTCATTCTACAGGTGACATTAACCGATTCCCGCAATTAGAAGAAGAAATGTTCGAAAATATTCGCAGCGCCCCTTTCAGTTTGACAATTACTGAAGGTACTGTTCATTTCTCTGTAAAGTGCGCGTGTTCAAGGGCGTCGTGCGAGACGTCCAAAGTGCCGCGTGCAGTCAGTCCAACTCCAGCTTCTTTTCTTTTTCGCTGACTGGACTTGCATCCTTGCCTCGGTCGCTAAAGCTATATTCACAGGGCGGACCAACCCTATGCATGGGCGGATTTACGGGAAGAGGGAGCTGGGGGGGGGGCGAACCCGGCCACCCCCCCTAAAGTCCTCGAGGTGAACTTTGTTTAATAAAATTATGGACATACACCATCCAAAAGTTTAGTATTGTGGTGACATAGCAAATATTGGGTCAACAAAATAGATCTAATCAAAGTTTCGACCGTAACGTCATATATCAGCAAACCCCCCCCCCCCCCCCCCCGGCTCACCCATAAATCGTCCCCTGATCCTGCTGTTCCAGTGTTCCTACACGTTCCTCAAAAAAAAGAAACGAGAAGATCGTTCCTCGTTCCTTCTGAATTTTGGAACGTGTTCCCGTTACAAGTTCCATCTGTGAGAAAGGAACTCGTTCCCGTTACAGTTAAACGAATGGAACGTATCGTTACATATACGTTACATTTGTATTTTGCTGACTGCCATGTTTAGATAAATCAGGGAACTTTTTTTTATTTATTCTATTAAATGGAAACATACGAATTTTAATGCTGTGATGGAAGGGCACCAGGAGAAGAAAACAAGCGGAAACAGGGTTTCATTTGTTGATATATCCACCTTTAAAAATCTCAGCTTTTAACCATATTCATGTTTGTTGTGGGTATTTCAGACGAGCCAAATGTACTGTTACCCAACATTGCACGAGCGTTTTGCAATAACCTCACTCGCTTCAATCTAACAAAATCTCTTGTTCGAACTTAACAACTGTTGCTTCTCGATGTCACTGTCCGCATAACGAGCAAGTGAAGAAGAGGGTAGGGCTTTTTGAAGGTCAGTCTTGAAAACTACGAGTCCTTCTTCGTGAAGGTTGGATTCGTTGTTCAGCTTGAAGGTGGGGGACAAGGGAAGAATTAAGAAAGGTTAATTTTTGTGTATCTTTTAAGTGACCAATGTCCGGGATACAAGGGTGTGTCCGATGTCTGGTAACCTGCTATTTTGTTGTTACTGTAGGTCTCTTTGTGGAAACTCAGTGATGGCCTTAGATTCCTGGCTGTATGGGGATTCGTGCAAGCAAAGAAAGCAGCTGAGTTTGAAACGTCTCTCTTTCTGTCTCCTCTCCTTCGACTAAAAGTTCTGCTTTTTGTATTGCAGTCTCGGGTACTTAATAAAAAGAATCGATATCCACTAGCTCTTCTGCACCCAACTTTTACAAAGCGAAGACCACACAAAATAAACCCCAAGATAAGTAGCAATAAAGGTAACGAGATTGTGTTCTTCATAAAGCTATTGGCTTTTTTACTCTTAAGATTTCCCTCTTAGAAATAAAATAAAAATGACCCCACTGGACGAAAAAAGGAACGCCGTTCCTTTTTCGTTTTAGTAAAAATGTAACGCGTTCCCGTTCCAGTTCCACCGATGCAAAATTGGACGGCGGCATTCCTTCGTTCCTCCTAAAAGGAACGCGTTCCAGGAACGCCGTTCCTTGGAAAGCCGTTCCGTACAACACTGCCTCGTTCCCACAGTTGCGTCGACTGCGTTGCGCTCCGTTGCGCTGCGTTGCGTCGTGCAGCACAGCGCCTCCCAATGGCTCGTCGTAAGGGTAATTGAAGCAAGTCAATTACTTTATAAAGTGAAGTCCTTTGAGACAATCGGCGACCTCTGATTCGCATTACATGTCCATGTTTTAATCACTTTCATTCCACGCGTGACATCACATTTCACGTGAGCATAATGTGTTGTTGGAAATTCTCGCACAAAGTCACGTGGCTGTGACGTCATGACCCTATCGACCAGTCAGGATCTTTCCGTCACCAACGCCGACACTGACACAGGATTTTCTGCGATACGAGGTCCATAACGCTAGCGCGTTGAAATGCCAACTCTGGATTGAACGAAGAAATGCAGCGGGAGCCCTGCAGGTATGGGCTTCTTACATGGCGTGTCAGTTCATTTAACGTTGACTGATTCACGTGGCACGCTCAGTTCTACCGCGAGGGCCAGAGAGAATCTGACCCATTTTTAAAGGTATTTTTGGTTAAAAAAAGCCAAGGATTAAACCTACCTCAGTCAAAAGAAAGAAAAGAAAAACTTTTGCCAGGAAATCTGCGGCGTCATTTAACGGACGAAGGTTCGTTGTTTGGTGACGCTGCCGAGAGATAGGGTATGTTGAAACACGGGAGCTCTGCACGGTAGGCCGTGCCTCCGGCGCCACGCACGGTGTATACCGTGAAATATTGGGAACCTGAGAGAGGGCCGGGCCGTTAGCGGCTCACAGGCTTTGAGTACTTCGTCGAGAATAAAGGCGTTGAGACTTTTGTCAAGCTTCCAACAATAAAAGAAAAGAAAAAAAAAACTGCAACAACCAAAGCAAGCAAAACAAACACGGCGATGATAGAAACGGCACGATCATCGGAGTTCAAGATGCCCTCTCTGAAGGTCGACGCACTTCTGCAGCCTTTGCTCCTTTTCTCAAAAGGCGGCTTGGCGAATTTCATCTGGAGAGCAGCTGAATGTCGGCCTCAATGTGCCTCTTCAAGTCTTCCATTGTGGGTGCACGGCTGACGTAGGATTTGCTCCTGACGAACACCCACTCGAAAACAAATCGTCAGATCGTCAGGTACGCTGGACGCGGGTGCCACGACATCGTCGAAGACCCTGTGCCCATCCACTTTCCAGGAAATGAGAGGCTCAGCCATTCCCTTACAGCAGACACATGTGCGGGGGTGTTGAAACACTCAGCCCAAGCAGCAGGGGGACATTGAACCAAGGTTAGCAAATCAACGTTTTACAAGCATCTTGATAATGTGGCCAATGCGCGTCAAAAACATCAAAACCTGCTCGGGCAGTCGTAAACGGTCGAGGAATGAGAGTAGTCGGCTGGCCAAGTCGGAGCCAGCTCGGCCTGAGCTTGGCAATGGTAAGGTGGCCAAGCATGCTCCGAGATGTGTTCAAGCATGTTGTCCTAATGTCCCTTGTCCGAGGTCTTTCCATTCTCGTTCTATTTTTACTGGGTGTTTCGCTTAATTCAGACTAAGACCTAAAAAAAGCTGGTGAACGCTTGAGTAGTGTCGAACTAACGCAGTGTTGTTCGCAGTCCTATTGAACAAGCCAAGATATGCTTTGCATTATAACAATTCGGCTAATTTTATGCAGATTAATTAGCTACCTTTTAAGATATTATTGTGTGCGCCAGCCCTCCAATACTTAGTTTTTTACAGCGTGTTTAGGAATATATTATTGTGTTGTTTCCATCAAGGTAACCTTCGTGTGTCTACATTTTATAGCTTTAAAAAAGCTAACGAGATAAAAAAAATATTCTGTTGCCTTAAAAAAACACTAATGTGTGGTTCAGCTAGTGTGTAGTCACGTGAGAGGTTTTCTCTAAAATCGCGCGCTTTCTTTAGAGCTTTAAAAACTAGACACAGAAGGCTACCTTGATGGAAACGACTTTTTTATAACGGGATGTTCCTCGACATGCCCTATACAACCATTTGTTTTGCAAGGTTTACACACAAAATTATATTTAAAAAGAGAAAGCTAATTAATCTGCGTTAGTTATCTAGCACTACATTACAAAATATCTTGAGTTTCTCATTATGCTTGTGGACAAAACTGCATTGGTTGGACGGATGTGCCATGTACCTGCTTACTCCAAGCCTTGGCACAAGTTTGCTGAAACACCCTGGTTTATTCCATTTCAGCGTCACTTTGCAAACCGGCAAACGCTACCGCCCCTGTGAGCCGGGGCCAGGAAAGGCATATAACAATGTACTGTCTGAGTGCACTCCTTCCGTGGAAAGCTGACAAATGCTTTGGCTCCGTCGCCCCGAGCTGGCCCACACAAAGGCTAGTAGATTTTGCTATGCACAAAGTTATGCTAAAGTAAAAATCTCTAAAATCAATTGAATGAAAGTAAACCCCAAAAAAAGACTTAGAACACACAAATATTGAAGAAGCAGTTCGGAAGAAGCAGCTCCAAAGAGTCAAATTCAAACGAAGCTTGCTGCACTTTAGGAGAGGCATCTTGCCATAAATGTGTGCTCTTCTTTTTTTTTTCTCAAGCCATATCTCATAACTCCTAAACCTCAAGTATAATAATGTTGCAAAACTACTGAATATGCTTTATAAAAAAAATTATAAAAAAAACAAAAAATTGCACTGGGAGCTTGCCGATTGGCCTTGGTGTCTCCTTTTCCATTCGTGCTTTACACCATAAGCTCACCGGCAGCCGCAATGAAAGGTCGAAAATCTGGTCAGTAAAACTGGGAGCAAGTGGAAAAGATGAGAGCAATTATGCTTGAGGGGAGAAATTACCGTCTCTGATCTTACTCCAACTTTACGAGAAGCGTTAAAGATCGCTGGACTGAGCAAGTCGGTGTTCAGACAAGACAATAACACAGTGTATGGCAAAGGTAAAGCGACTGCTCCGTTCATGCTAGATGTTAAACTGATTCTGAATCGGCCCTTTATTGCTAGGTCATTCTTGCTTCGTTTGTGTTTTCTTAAGACCTGTTTTGGGGATTATGAATCTAAAATAACTAGAACCGAGGTTTGGTTTTAAAAATTCTCAAACCCTTTGCACTGATATTTAGGCACTTTGGGAGGTTTAGGCATGACACCACAATGGCATGCAGCAAGTTGTGCTTGCTAGAACACCAATGAATCGGCAAGGTCGAAGTGACTGAATTGTTTTGATAGTGGGATTGGACCTTATTATTGTTGCGCTTATGAAAGAAAACAAAACGTGTCTGCAATTGCAAAACAGTCAGATGACACTCCATTTAGATTCACAGTCCTCGCAGTCAAGTATAACTGATGAAATTGAGTCATCTTTGCTGCTTTCAGACCTGTAATATGCTTTGTAATATGATATCTATGTGTATCAGTCATTTGTTTTCACGATTCAAACCTATGAAAAACTGACACTAAAAGATAGTTCTGCCCAGCCCGTGAAAGTGGAAGACGTTGCTCCCGCTTTGCGTGAAATGTGACAGAAAGGATTCCCTGGTACACTGCATTTAGTTACTTTGTATGATCGAAATTAATAACCCCCAAATAACATAAACCTGCAGTATCACAGTTGATCTATTTCTCACTGGCAAAGGCACTAAAGACTCGTTGACAACTTTATGTGGCAATTTCAGAACAAGTGAAAAGTGCTCGTGCACAGCTTTAATCTGTGCTCAAGTTGCTCGAGTGCTTATAGCTTTTACTGCATATCCACAGAAAGTTGTCCACCAGTTCTATAGCTTAAAGAAAATGTGGGTTGGTTCATCTGCAAAGTGTGAGTAATGTTTTGATCAGATGATAGCTGGTATGAGGCAATCCCTGTTTGCAATCCTGAAGAATCGTGTCCAGGTCGACGACCAAGGCCGGATATGGCCGTGGTGCTGCTGCAGTTTAACAGGTTTCCCATTACACAAAATTTTAATGCCCAGAAATGCTGACGAATTTCACAATAGTGCTAAGCAAAACGTCCATTATCACATGGCCAGCTTGCCATTGTAAGGTAGTTGTCAGGCCAAAATCGCCCTATTGACTTACACCACACGCAGCTCCGAATAGGCATCCGGTAACTACGGCAGCAGCGAGTTTACAATCGGCATACACCTTTGCGGCTTTTCGGCAAGAAACCGAGTTCAGCGAGTAGTGCTTGAATGCGGCGGCTGGTACTTCTATCGGGTTCCTCGTGGATTGGCCCCAGTTAAGTCATCTGAGGCGCGGTTTGCTGCATGAATCGCATTACCCATTACTGTCATCTCAATGTCAAGGTTGACGAGTGACGAGGGGTTGGATAACTAAAACCAAACAAATGAATTTTTCTCTCAAAGAAATTGTAATAACTACTCTGTTTCACGCTAATTTCGAGCGCGCAGCCAATGCTATTCGCCTGAGACTCGATCGACACTGCTCATGTAGTGAAAATCAAAACTACGCTATGTTTTACACTTAGTTGGACCAAAACAAATGCTACGCACGCGAGGCCGAAGCGATGGGAGGCGCCAATGCAGCGTTCGAGCACTAGAATCAACTGCTAAGAGCTCGTGCTCTGTACCCTTGCCAATACTCTCAGCCGTTTGTGTGGATGCTTTGTCTCCACCCGCATAGTGAACAGATGGAATCACCACGTGCCTCATAGAGAACCGTGGATAACCAAAAGCATGCTTACACAAAATTCAATATGGGTCTCGAGGCCAATACGATTGGATGAAGCCAACCAAGCAGTGCCAGAAGGACATCGTCACGCGCTCGTCATCTTCGTGCATTTCCATTCACCGTCGGAACCAGTCAGGCACAGAAGAAAACGCAGGATCACGGGGCATTCACTGCGCATGATCGGTTTAACCGGTGGTAGGAAACGTACAAAGTCGACGAGCGCCGAGGAAGATGCACTTTTGGCACTTCGGACCCTCCGTTCCATCCGACCGTAGCGTCGGCTGCGTTCAGGACCTAGTGCGAAGCAGAGTATGGCGTTTGTATGCTTTAATAGAGTTTTTTTTTACTATCAATTACGAAAGCATTATCTGTCCCATGGAGCGAAGCTGGCATTTTCTGTAGCAGCGAGAAACGGCACCTAAATTCCGTCTGTATAGCAGCGAAAGAGGGACCTAATTTCCCACTGGCTGAGCGAAACGGCACCTAAACTGCCATTGGCCAAAAGCACAGAAACGCAGATGCTTCGTCACAGAAGCCGGCGGGACGATCAAGGTCATGGCGCGACGCGCCTCAGAAATAAAACGCATAGGAAAGCACAGCAACGTAGACGCATCAGCCACGGAAGCCGTAGAGACGGCAGGGGTGCCGCGCATGCGCAGTTGGTGAGCGGGATGTCACCGTCGGAGCGCCGTATGAAAAAGGAAGACGTGGCACGCTGCTTGTAGGAATGCGCTGCGTCTAAGAATGCTTTCGCATTCCTATACGGAAGCACTCTTAAGTGTCTTCATTTAGTTTTTTCCGTTTAGGAGCCAACGCAAGCGCCGTGCGTTTGCGTTAGCGTCGCATGACTCCACGATGCGCATGTGCGTCGTCGCCATGAGCCAAATCGAGAGACCGAAGATTGGGCTCCTAGAAAACGGGCAGCATGGAGCGCGCAACGCTAACACTAACGTACAGCGCTAACGTAACGTACGACGGCAGAAATGAAAAGATCACGCATACACCAACTCAGAACTGTTCGCATGCAGCGGCCTATAGGGCAGTCTCTCAGATGCCCACCATAATCTTTTCTGGACATTATCCGCCAGAACCAGCGAAAACTGCGGAGAATGAGCCGAAATAATTTAGTAAAGCTAACAAAAAGATAAGAGAAAAGATTGCCACTGGCATAGATCGGACTCCGCCTCCGCCTGGCCTATGGAAGCCGGGAACACTGTCGAATTGGCCACGCTGGCGCCATATAGGAGCCGAACAAAATATCTTTCGTGCATGATGGAAGTCTCGCGATGCCAGGTATTTTATAGTCCTGCGCGTATTGTTCTAACGTGGAGCGAGAAAAACAGAGGAATGAAGAAAACAGAGAGTGGGCCATAAACGTATACAGAAAGAGAGAAACGCGGAATAGAGAGCAGAGTTTGCTTTCGGCGAAGGCTACGGTCCCAACGCGCCAATCAACTAGCTGCCCGCATCGCTGTCAAAGCCTGGGGGGGGGGGGGGGAGGGAGGAGAGGGAGAGGGAGAGGGAAGGCCGATTTTCTACGAATTTTGAGCAACAGGCTAATATCATAGGGGGACAAAAAGCATATTTGTACTTTACTCATTAAAATTAATAAAATTACTTGTAATTGATAACTTCTTGAAGCAATTCTGTAATCATTAAAAATCATTTATCAGAGACTAATCGCAAAAGTAATCTGATTACTTGAGGAAGTACTAAATTACTTTCAACCGTCACTATTTTTCCTTTTCTTCGTAATCATGCCCCTTGTTCGTAGAAGCTTTCCACAAAGGACTTCTGAAACCAAGTCTCCGACAAGGTAATGGTTTACAACATCAAAACTTGCTAGATTAAGAACATAGGCTGTTTATAATTCGGTGTTTCTAATCCAATAATTGACAGTAAAATAGTCCCGTTATCAAACCAACAGAAAAACCTGTCTTTTTGGACATCTCGAGTGATCGGAAAGGTAATGGATCAAATTATCAAGTAACTACCAGTTACTTTTCCTCCCAAGTCATCAAATAATCTAATTGAATGCTTTTTGACCAACAGTAAGTGTAACTGTAATCGGTTACTTTCTCGAAGAGCGTGTACAAGGTGGGACAAAAAAAAAGACATCTGGGACAGAAAAAGATGGCTATGGGCACTTTTTCAACTGCTTGGGCTACGCTTTTCCATCCATTACCTTCGGTAAGGGTTGTCACCTGCTTCACCTCCGACGCTATAATTGGCTCGGAGGGACCGTAGCCTCTGATCTCTGCCATGTTGCGGTGGAACAAGCTGTAGATGAAAGGAGAGCGCGGGAAGGCAGGCGGCAGAGTGTCCGTTCGGGCATTAATGACTGCATACTTTCAGCGTCATTACCTTAATTAGCGCTACGAGATGGAGGCGTGCTCCCTAACACGTAACGGAGACCAATGGCAGCCGTTTGCGCCGGTGTATTCGGGCATCTATTAATATCAACTCGGACACAACATCGCGTGTGCCGCCGTTTGCCGCGGTCGCCGGCACACGACTTGAGTCTAGAGGGCTTTTCTCACTAAATAATTATCTGCGGCAAATGTGCGACGGTCTCTACCATGATTGTCTCATTTTTTCCGAGCTAGCAGGTACGGCTTCTAAAAGCATTCGTGGTTACACATTGTAAGCTTAGTTTCAGCTAAAATTACGGGTCAAGTTCGCTCGCGCGTGGGGCAAACTGGTTTAGTGTGCATTTAATTAGCGGCAATATTTATAGCGGTATGATTATTGTCACCATAGCTTCATGATATATAAAAGTATGGTGAGAAAACTGTAGTATGGTGAGCCTTAATGACCTTTCGTTGTCACTCAAACAGTTGTTACACGGTATTTTTACATTATAGGAATCCTTGCATGTTCCAACAATTGCGCATCTAAAAAGCGAACGCCTTTGTGAGACCATAACTACTAGTGAAATCATTTGTTAAGCTTGCTGGTGTTTGTATTGAACCTCACGACTGACATATTGCCATCAATCAAACGAGGAGATAAATCTAAAAGCGAAAAAAAATGTTTCACGAGGCGACAGATTTAATATTCTTTTTGATGGAGGTTATTGAATATGTCGTTTTTTAATGCGATAGTATTCTTAAGTTACTTCACCCGGTTTTCGCAATGCGCTATCTCACCTGGAATGCGCATTGCGTACGCGCGAGCGCGCATATATGGAGGCGCTGCGCGGCGGCGTGGTGCCTCTGCACACGCAGGATGTTCGCATACGCACGACGTCCGCATACTCAGGCGCCACGCGTATGCGGACGTCTTCCTAGTAGGTCCTCGTAAACGTCGTCCTCGATGTCGGCATTGAGGTCGACGTCGATGTTGAGGTCGTCCTAAACGTCATCTTTAACTTGGTGCTCTAGGACGTCGTCATAGATGTCGTTCTTGAGGTCGTCCTCGAGATCGCACTAAAGTCGTTTACCCCGTAGAAACGCAGGATGCCTGTCCGTTTGTAGAGTGAAGTGTTTTAGTAGCGGTTCGCCATCACACTTTGCCCGTCGGCCAAAATAATAAATTAAAAACACGGAAAAGTGTCAGCGCTGTCGTATCAGAAAGATTCACCTGGAGGGGGCACACGCTACCGTACTAGGCAGATTCGTGGGACGGGGGAAGCGCAAAACGAAAGAGGCTCCAGGGCCCAGAACCTCCCCCAACGAGAGAGTTTCACCGCCGTTCGTGGCCGGCTTATCTAGCCTACGGGGAATGTACGCGCCCGGGGTAAGTGGTGTGGCGTAGCCCTGCAAATGGTTCGCGTCCACAATCATTCCCGAAGGTGCTCCAGAGTCGCATTCACACAAAAGGACGAGGGAGACACCGACCTCTTCGAGGAAAGCAGGCTACCCTTGCATCGGGGAAGCCGCCGCCATTGCGGTACCCACGGCCTGCGTGTGCTAGGCCCAAAGAGAGAGACGGGGACGGAGACACGTGGTTCCCACAGCCTTACGCTCGTTCGTTTTGACGTCGTCTTCGACGTCGTCCCCTAGAACGTTGTCCTCGACGTCGTCTTTGACGTTCTCCAAACCGTCGTCCTCTAGATTGTCCTAGAGGTCGTATAAGACGTCGTCTCTAGGACGTCCTCTCGACGTCGTCCTAGTAAGCAGATAAACCCGCGCTGTCCTTACATGGAGCTGCAGTACGCACACATTCACATTTGCGCCCAAGCTACGAAGCAATTATCAGTTGGTGTTGAGCTGGTTAGTACATAGTCAATGATGGTGGTGAAAGAGCTTTAACATTAAGCGATTACACAGAGAGGACAAGACACACAGGCGAAGCTGCAGTAATGTTGGGGAAAGAGCTTGAACATTAAATGATAATACAGATACAAAGCTATCACTCAATTTCGAAGTGGTGCGCTGCAGTCGCGCTGGCATCAATGAATGCGTTGTAAAAGATTAATAAAATAAGGTGTTTACACAAACTTTCCGTCTTCGTATTCACAGTGAGATGCGTCGTGAGTCTCATGACGAAGGCTATCTTAAATTTATAGACAACCAACAATCGTAGTTTCTGCAGCAAATTTTTATTGTAGCTTTACAAACGATCCTTTTTGTTCGATTGTTTTCAACACGTATTCTATCTCAGGCTTAGCAATCATTCTATCCGTGTGTCTAGTGTCTTTTTATGGTGTATTTTCTTCTCTCTGTAATAACTTGGGGTACCTGAAAATCATAAAACTAAGAGTGCCTAATAAAAAAGAATATGTATCGATAAATTTTTAGCATACACTAAAAAGAAAGAACAGCACATTCCGCGTTGTTGAGGAAAGAGCGACTTGTTCAATTATTGTTTAATGCTAGTAATGTTTACTAGAACGTTTTCTATGGGACACGCGATGCATTCCTCGGTTCTACTGCAAGGTTGTAGAAGAGCAGCGAAAACAACATAATGAACTGGGCTGGTGGATTTCAAACCCAGTGCTATTCCGTGGGAGCCGTGTGCAGCGGCAACATCCTACGCAAGCGCAATAAAACTTAAATTTAGTAATGTAAAAAGTAAGTTATTTTTATGTCCCTCAAATTCGTTGTGTAACT